>OZ025302.1:186066893-186103893 GCA_964019185.1 Maratus speculifer | reverse complement strand
AGTTAGCGAACCGATTTTAAAAAAAGATGTCAAAATGATGGCGACAGTCCTTGATCTAACAAAGTCCTAGCAATCAGGCTCAAGTCCTAGCAATAGCCTAGGTATAAATTGCCAGATTACAATGGGAGTCTATGGGAATTTGGCGAAATACCAGAAATAGCGCCAAGTTAGCATCACTTTTAGCGGATAATTTTTGTCGTCAATTTTCCGATATATCGCCATGTTGGCGACAAACTTTTTTGGTCGACGAGATAATCAAGTAGTACCCAATCACATAAAAGAAACATCCTTATTAGTGTAATTTAAAGGAACATAAGCAGTCCTAATGTTAAAATTGTTAAATTTGACTGAAAAAAACAGTGAATAAACGCAGGAAAAAGCTGTAAGATTAATTTAATATTTAATAAAACTAATTTAATATTAAGTCCATTTATTTCAAAAAGGAAAGAAATACCTACTTATTTGACAAAAAATAATGATATCCTATCAAAAACTTGAATCTGAAAAAATACCAAGTTCATTAAAGATTTCGCTAATAAAAGAAGTGATTTGACCAAAAATAATGATATCCTATCAAAAAAATGAATGTGAAAGAATGCCAAGTTTGTTAAAGGTTTCGCTAATAAAAGGAGCGAGATCTGACTGCAAACCAAGTTCTTTCGAAACTCCTTAAATCATAGCTCCTGTCATGCATAATATTCTTCAATTGCTTAAAATGATTCGGTATGTTACTTGTTATTCAATAGAGCAACTTGGCAAGTTTTCAGCCACCAACTTTAATGCTTGAGTCAGAGTGCAATTTAATCTAGAATCTGATTGGCAAAGATCTAGTCAATCGAGTGTTCGAATAAGAACAATGAAGTTAAGGTATTGATAAATTAATTAAGTGATCAACTTTAAGTTCTGATCAATTAAATAGAAAAATCTGAATAAGAGAAAACTTGCCAAGTCGCTCTATTGAATAACAAGTAACATACCAAATCATTTTAAGCAGTTGAAGAATATTATGCATGACAGGAGCTATGATTTAAGGAGTTTCGAAAGAACTTGGTTTGCAGTCAGATCTCGCTTTTTTTATTAGCGAAACCTATAACAAACTTGGCATTCTTTCACATTCATGTTTTTGATAGCATATCATTATTTTTTGTCGAATCACTTCTTTTATTAGCGAAACCTTTAATGAACTTGGCATTTTTTCACATTCATGTTTTTGATAGGATATAACTTACTGTAAAAGTATAATTAGATTGTAAGAAATTCAAAACAGCATTAAAAATTAACTTGAAAACAATAATTTGCAATAATAGCTGGATGATGCAATTAATTGTGTATAATGTTTCTAATTCATTTTTTAAAATAAACAGTGGAAAGCCCAGTTTAGAACATTGTAAACAGAGATTATTCAACACTCGATATTATTCAACCTTTTGAAGCTAAAAATATTCAAAATTAGGACGTGATGCTAATTACCCCCCATGGATCAAAGTTAACCTTCAAGAATACTACTTCGCTAAGATTGCAAGATTGGTACTTTAAATGATATTAAGTTCGTGAATATCAAATTCTGGTGAATAAATACTTGTACAGCAGTTTAAATAATGCAAACTTCGATTAAAAAAACTATTTACAGTTTATTTACATATAAGAAATAAGATCTTATTAGTCTCAAAAAAGAAAGTTCCAATAGAGCAGATTGAATTCTGTTCAGAATTACATCTACAAAAAGAATAAATCGTCTGTCAACAACAACAAAATTTTGTTACCCTAGATACTAAATGACAAAATTGGCTAGTAAAGCCAAGGAGGCATTCTTAACAACTCTGAATGACTGTATCAATTTCAAGTTTACATTTTTATTTTTTAGCTGTATTTTGAAACTCTCATAATTGCCACAATGTAAAGGTGGCATTAAGGCTGTTCTCAACTGCTCTGCTCAACAAGAGCAAAAAGTTTTGACACATTTACAAATTTTAATTTTTAAAGGAAAAAATTAAAATATAAAGGCCTGGGTATGGAAGCGATTTGGAATCGAACTGTGTTTTCAATTTTTTGATCTATAAATTACCTATTGAGTTATAAGAGATTTTGATCACGTGAGACAGACGTTTTTCAACCTTTCTTGGATTGTTTTTATTCTTTCACGTGGAAATTCGATTCAAAATGCCCGGTTTGACAATATCTTCAGGAAAATCTATTGCGTTTGTAAACAATAAATAAATAAATTAATTAATAAACAGTTCGACTACATAAGCCCTAACAGTAGCTGAGAGATTCTACTCTTGAAGCTGGAAGACGGAAGGTGCTGTGTTCAAATCCAATCGCACGTTACGGCCTGACCGTTCGGAGTTTTCCGTGGGTTTTTTTCGAACCTTAAGTAAACTTGCGTAAATACGGGTTAGATTCCCTTAGAAAGAGCCCGCGGAGAGCACTTCTTCTCGGGTGGGCCTATATCCCTCGTGCAGATAGTCGGGAATCATAAATAACACCAAATATACCAGTTCTGCTACATATTTCCTGAAAATAATGCCTGCTAGTTTCATGCATTTCCGAACAAAAATAAATTAAAACTTATGTCATAAAGTTGTCTTTTTGAATTTGAGAGAACAGCCTCGAGTTCCGTTCTCCACGAAACTTTCCACTATTCAGGGCGCGACTCTAGCGGGGGCATGCGGAGCAATTGCCCAGCCCCCCTCTTTACTCCCCCTCTTGAGAGTAATTAGGATTTTCACTTAAACGTGCCAAATGATTAAAATTATGCAAAACGGATCAAAATTAATATATTTTCATAGATTTCGGAAGGTAAGAGTAGTCCTCCTTCCTCTCTTTGCTTCCAGTACCCTGCGAAAAACAAACTACATTAGAAAAATTATAATTAAAGTTATTTTATAACACTTTAGTATTCTATTGTTTTCAGAAGAAATTCTTCATTAACGTTTTCCTCATTGCGTGGCAAGTTAAAACCATTAATTATGAGTAATTTTGCGATATTTTTTTAGCCATCTTATCACATACATCGATAAGCTAAGAAAAAGTTGCAAAGAGATACTTCTGTCAGCTAATCCATGATTTTTTTTTCTACAATTATCCTGTTAGTACTTTTTCTTAAAGTTATGACTATCTTTTTGTGACATCCTGTATACAGATTTGAACTGCACCGAGTACAAAACTTATACATACATACAATACGCATGATGTTTAGTATTAGCTACCTCCACGTTATTAATATATATATATATATATATATATATATATATCGATCGACAGAAGGGGGGCCCAAAAATGATGATTGTCCCAGGGGTCCCCATAGCCTTATTCGGGCCCTGCCACAATTGTATATACATGGTGATCATAATTAAACGACTCTACTTTAAAGCTATCTACAGACGAAACTATTGTTCATAAAATTGCTAAAATTGCTAAATTTTGTGAAAGACATAGTAAAGGGGTGGTATTTATTTCAGTGGAAAAACAGTTCAAAACTTCAGCATTAGAGGGTTTATTAGTGAATTACATGTTTAGCAAACATTTAGGATAGTTTAGAAATATCATTTATTAATTTTATTTTATCTTAAAAACAACAATTCACGACTTGTTCTTAGCATTTCTGTGGTCTACTGTAGAACATATCTTAAAATTCCAGAAGGTATCTGAAAATGGAGACCAACATATAGAAACCTGCATGTTTGAGAACAGATGCCGTATCTTCCCGCAAGCCGCCATTTTGTTTCTCTGTTATTTCTCATGCATTATTATTTAACCTTAAGCTACAAAATGCAACTGAAATGACTATTTAATGATTGAATCATACATTTCAAAAAATGATATTAAATTAAATAAGGTAACCGACTGTGGAGATTCAAAGATTGAAAGATCAAATTTTTAATAGTAAAAATTGTTTAATTTACTTATTCATGTATTTTGAAAAATATCCAAGTAAAGTGAAAACAGATTTTTTAGTGTGCATAAGTCTTTAAAATATTTATTTTATGTTTCCCTTAAAAAATAATTGCAATAATAATAATAACAAATAATAATTTGTGAGAAATAATAGGGATCCTAGATGGCGGCTCGCGGGAAGATACGGCATCTAATCCCATGGTTGTAATAAAGTTTGAGGGGGGAAAAAATTCGTCCTACACTGTAAAAAAAAATTCTGTAAAGGTACTAAACATTTTCTAGGAAACTGGGATTCCAAGAACTTTTCATGTAACGATAACAGGAAAAATCCATGTAACTGATTCTGAAACTTGAATTTTTGCTGTTACCGTTACAGGAAAAGTTCTTGGAATCCCAGTTTCCTGGAAAAAGTTTAGTACCTTTACAGATTTTTTTTTTTTTTTTTTTTTTTTTACAGTGTAAGATAGCAATCGTTACACTCCCTTTATGAACTAGTCGAATGTGACAATCCCAACACTTTCTTCTATCTCATGCATGTTATTACTTCGAAATTTCATACCACAGTGCCAAAATTAAAAGACAATCTGTAGATCATCGTGAGGATTCTAAAGGCATGAAATTCAATGCTTTAGTTCTTGAAGTAGGATATTGGGATAATCGGAAAAATTGCAACACAAAAGCGGCAAAGGTTGGGTGATTTATACCAAAACATAAACAGCAATAACATTTATCAAGCTATACCAAAATCAGAAGTTCGATGAAAATTCGTGAATAAGTTCTTAAGAAAGATTTATTGAAGAAGTCTCGAAAAATTCAGAGTAGTAGCCCCATCTGTTGGGTGATTGACACCAACACAGAAACAAAACTAGTTCATATCACGGATTTACTGAATTTGAAGTTTGATAAAAATCCGTGCAATAATTCTTGATATAGAGCTATTACGAAAATCATGAAAAATGCAGTATAGCAGTGACACTTGTCGAGCTGTTTTCTAAAACCTAATCAGTATTTATTTTTATTAGGGACTATCTGAATATAAATTTTTATTAAATTCCGTGCCTTAGTTCTTGAGATAGAGCACCCACATAATTTATGTGACATTTAAATAGACAGAGTCACAGACATTTTGTAAAGAAACGTTTTTTAGAATCTCTTGACGCCTGAAATGTGTAAAATTGTCGAAAATCGGAATTCGAAAATTTTCACGAATCCATTACTTTCTTCTTGTAAAGGTAGAAGAAAGAAAAAGAAAATTAAAAAACTATTCGATTACAAATCACTGCAATTATTATGATTACAAGTGTCATATTTTTACGTTTAAAAATGAGTTAGAATATGCATAAAAAGTTTTGCGTATGTGCGCTGCGATTTTTTTTTTATTTGTTTAATTGATTAAACTGAAAATTAATAAAATTAAACCTAAAATTAAGAGAATAATATATGGGAAGAAAAATTCATAATAATAATGCAATATAAAAATAAATCGATTTTTCCATTTTATAGCATATTCTGTATTTATTATAATAAAACAAAAAATGAACTATTTAGTGACGATTTCATATCATTCGAACTCCGTGATTTGTAGGTTGAATAAATGGGAAACTATTGTTTTCCGATATGCAAAATTTCCATTTTTCACTGATCGAATATCAAATTAAATTGAAATTACCTTTCAAAGTTGCATTAAAAAAATTGCCCAAATCTCGTTTAGAAATTGAGCTCGTTATTGGAGATATTATGCTATTTAAACTTTTTGATCTTCTATATAATGAATAGGATAGTTAATATTTTTCATTTTGTAAAATTCCGTACTTTTTCTCTTTCTTTCTTTATTTTTCTTCTTCTTTTTCTTCCATTTATAGTAAAATGTCAGATAAAAACTAAAAAGAAGATAAAATGTGAAGAAAATGAGCGTGACTTTCAGCGTCGGAAGGAATCATCAGTAGAGATTTTATACTATTGGAATTCCTTATTTACTAAGTTTATAAGTTAAAAGGCTGTTAATATTTTTAAATGTTGAAAATTATTGTTTTTCATTTGTTAAAAAAAAAAAAAAAAAAAAAAAAAAAAAAAAAAAAAAAAAAAAAAAAAATAAGTTACAATTTATAAGAGTGAAGAAGGAAATTACCTACAAAGAATGTATTTGTTAAAAATACATATCCTTGCTCTTTGGTTCACAAAAAAAGAACTTTAATCAGAACTTGTGCAATTAAAAATAAAATAAAATATAAAATCAAACGTTTCGAGTCGTCTTCTGCGGCTGTCTTAAGGAAAATATGATGATGAAATGTCTAAAAGTTCCAGAGATGAATGCTTCCTGCGTGAGAGATAATATTTCTAATAAAATAAAATCGAAATGAATAAAAAGTTTGAATATCTACGAACTATTTGAATATCTATTTGCCATCTACGAACGAGGAAAAACTAAACTATTGCAAATAGATACAGATTTAAGACTTTATGGTGTTGTGGCAGATTTTTGGTGTATTATAGGATAAATTATCGTTACAAGATTTATTCTCATGTGCAATGATTTCAACAGATTCTCTAACTTTAAATTAAAATGTAAAATAAAAATGTAAAATTAGAGAATCTGTTGAAATCTGCCCCACTAGGGGCCGAGAGGTTCTGACCTCAAACTGGTAGACGGTAGGTGCTGGGTTCGAACCCAATCGCAACCGTCCGCCTAACCGTTCGGAGTTTTCCGTGGTTTTCTTCGAACCTTGCGTAAATACGGGTTAGGTTCCCTTAGAAAGACCCCCACGGAGGGCACCCCACCCCTTAGGGCCTATATCCCACAGCGTAGATAATTGGCCAACATACATACAAACAAACCTGTTGAAATCTTTGCACGTGAGAATAAACCTTGTACGATAATTTATCCTATAATCTACCAAAAATCTGGCATAATACCATAGAGTCTTAAATCTATATCTGTTTGCAATACTTTAGTTTTCCTTCGTTCGTAAGATTTCATCATATTCAAATTTTTGATTAACTTCGATTTTATTTTATTAGAAATATTATCTCTCATGCAGGAAGCATTCATTGCTGAACTTTTAGACATTTCACCATCATATTTTCCTGAAGACGACTGCAGAAGACGGCTCAAAACGTTGCTATCATATTTTATTTTATTTTTAACTGTCCAAGTTCATATTAATGTTCTTGTTTTTGTGCACAATGAGCCAGGCTATATATTCTTAACAATTACATTCTTAGTATAGTCATATTTTACGGTGCAATTGTCCAGTATATGTTAGAAAATTACATTTTAGCTAATAAGTTAAAATTTCTTAATAGGTTAAACATAACATTAAAACAAATTTAGCTTCAAATTGGGTGTAAAATACTGTACATAGAAAGTAATAATAGTAATAATTACGAATGTGCACATTTATAGTATATAATTTGTTTCATCGGAGAAAGTACAATTAAAACCAAATCAATTTTACAAATATGTTAAATTGATTTGGTTTGGATAAAGAAGGAATGTAAATTAAATTTTATATCTGTAAAAATTAAGCAATATTTTTTGTTCGTGATAAAAAATTTCTGTCAGTATTAGAATTGAAGTTATTCATAAAACAACTTATATTACTTTCATTTGCCATCATGAAAAAAAAAAAAAAAAAAAGAAAGAAAAGAAAAGAAAAAGAAAAAGAAAGGAAAATGAAAAATGAAAAGAAAAGAAACTATAACTTCGTTACCGATACAATGATAATTATCACGGTAATTTTAGACCACCGTATATAAAAATTACAATTACAAATAACCACTGTTGGTTGATATGCACTACCACCGGTATAAGTACGTGATACTGGAGACAATGTGAGATGGTTGATATCTAATAACAAGGATTTTTCAAACAATATTAAGGGATGATTTATTCACAAAATATATAGTTGTAAAATTATATTTACATTTAAAAGCAACTTGAATATAGCGGAGCCGACCCAACCTTAAGTTACACATTAAAATATTATCTACGTACGGGTAATATTGTTAAATTAAACTCTTCTCTTCATAATTTATTGTACTCAGCTAAGATTATTAAATAGCGGAACCACATTGATATTTTCCGCATTCTCGCACATACCTTTTCCATAGAAAAATCAATAATAATAAAATAAATAAATAAATAAATAAATACATTTTACACAGACGACTCAGGACTGAAGAATGACTACTGATTCCTTGCATTTTAGCTTCTGCCATCCGAAAAAACATGGGTCTCTCCCAAGTAAAATCAAGGACGATTTCCATTTGTCAAATTATAGGCAAATCAACTGCACTTTTAATCCCACTTGCTTAATGACTAGGCATCACTGAAGATTCTCTTTGTTTCTCCTCCTTTCTTCTATCTGTCTGGCTTACTATAGTATTCATATTCTGAGATAAAAAGAACAGTGTTCTGATATTTCCGTTTATAAAATGCTCTTTCTACAATACAGATATGAATACCTAGTATTGTTTCTTATAGCAAAAGTAAGAAAAAATGTTCCCCTAATCCAATACGTCGTGATTGGTATGCTTATAAATTCAATAAATAAAGGGAAAAAATATTAATAGTAATATTCATTAGCCACACGTTCATTAACTATATCAGAGAGCTGACATTTATCATTTTGAACATAAAGTTATTATAAAAGTACCAATGAAATAACTTTTATGCATAAAGTTAAGAAAATTCTTTTATTCATCTGAATAATATATAATAAACAATAAATAAATAAAACAAACAAAACAGTTTGGCTGTTAGTTATATTAAACCTACAAAAATAATAAGAAAAGGAATCAAGTATATAAAGCATGATGTAACTTTTGGATTTTTTCTTTATTAACCGAAGTATAAATCTATATAGTTTGTTTCCTTGGTCTTTAGTAATAAAGTAGCTCTAAATGCTCAGAAGAATATTGCACTCAGCTTTCTGAAAGAAAATGTGTCAGCGGAATTCCGGACTTTTGCTTTCATATATTTAATCGGCTATGGATAAAGATGATAATATTCCAGTTCTTTGTATTTGATTAAATATTATTAAGTATTTAAGGAAGTATATAGTGAAATACATGTATATTGTTTAATAGAAGGAAAAAAAAAAAACTTAAATATAAAATCTTATGAAATTTCTTTTCCTGCTGAAGATTGTTGTTTTCTACACTGTAAAAAAATAAATAAATAAATAAATAAATAAAATAAAATAAAAAATAAATAAAATAAAAATAAAACAAGTTGGAAATTGCTTGTCAAACGTGCGAATGAGGTGGGTTCGTACTATAACGAAATTCTAAAAATTATTAGATCTTGATGTAATAATATACAGTACTTCGAATACAGTATAGTATTCAAAATCTTTTGTGTGTCCTTTTAAATATTATCTACTTTCTTTTACAGGAAGAAAACTCAGCAATGTATATCAATTTCATAAAATGAAAAATAGTTTAATGTAATTAAAACACTTCCCAAACAACGTTTCCCCCTACAGCATTATATAATGGAATACTTTTGCACGACCCTGTAAATTGATAACAAATATTCTTTGCACCACAGATTGTACAGAATGTATATTTTAGTATACAGTTCATAGACGCATATCAATTTTATGTTCGAAAGAGTGTAACATCGTTAAAAAGCACTTGAAACTATTTTTACCCATTTGCCGTAATGTAACGGAATACTTTTGATTGTCCCTGTAATTAAAGTATGCATTTAAAAAATCGATTGCAGAGTATTTTAATGACATTATGCTATTGAAAATATATTGAAACAGATAAAAATTACATTTCACTGCTATTACATTACTACAGGACATCCATAGCATTTTTAATTCATTTATAAGACACGCAAAAGAAATCGGTTACAGTACTGTCTTTGAATAATAACTGCTGGAAATGTAGTTTTAATTTCATCATGTGCTCTTAAACTTAACAGTTTTTGGATGCGTTCGTTATTATATAAACACGTAGAACCTACAGTCGTTGTTTGATCAGTCATCCTGTTTGTCTGCCTGTGTGTTTGTCCGTCTATCTGCCGCATATAACAGCACAAAAAACTACCCAACTGAATCTTTCGAAATTATAAATATATATTTGTTGTAAAAATTTGTTTTGAAATTTCAAATTTTCGTGAAATCGGATATAAAGTTCAAATACACGGACACTAAAATTATTTTGTTACATTACGGCTGACGGGATAAAATAGTTTCAAGTACTTTTTAATGATTTTACACCCGTCGAAAGATACTGAAATTGATTATGCATTTATGAAGGGCACTAAAACATAAATTATGCAGAATAGCCGCACAAATAATATTTATTATTCATTTACATTGCCACACAAAAGAGTTCCGTTAAATATTGGTATAAGGCGGGGGGGAGGAAACATTATTTGCGGTATATTTTAATTATGTTAAATTATTTCACGTATAATAAAATCGATATGCGTTGCATTTAGGTTTACCACAATTTACTTCCTGCGTAATAGAATATGTTGTTGAATGTTGCAGTTTATTACATTATTCTGAATGTGTTGGAAAGTGTTTCATAATCTATGCTTGATGCATGATTTTTTTTTTCCTTTTTGTTTATGTTTTGCGTTTAAAAATGAGTCACAAAAGGCGTCAGAAAGTTTCACATTTTCTGAACCGGATATTTGAGGACCGCTTTAAAAATTAAAACTATCAAATCAACCAATTTAATACATCTCGTCAAAGGAAATTGAGAACAGCAACAAACGGAGCAGTTCATTGTTTACAGCAGCTATAGACAATATGAACAATTCGGCAAAGTACGATTGCTATTGCTTCAGGCATTGAAGTCCAGATCCTGAATCTATATTATCACTCTGTATCAAGTAATCTTAACTCTGTGGGCAGAAAAGTTGATTGTGTTTGTTTTGCAGTCGGCTAATTGTTTCAAGAAACTCTTTTCAAAAATAGATAACACGAGATACCTCATAATTCTAAATTATCAGTTTCAATAGAAAATTTTCAAGTTCCGATTTTCTCACAAACAAATTTAATCAAGTCAGAAAATTTGAAAATCCAAATTAGGACTATCATTTAGCTGACAGGAAATGCATTTTGATGGTATATTAATGGTATCAAATATGGTTATCAAAGAGCAAAGATCCCGAAGTGTGGTAAATAATCAGGTTTAATAATCTAGTTTCCTTGCAAAGAGCTATTCACTCCAGACGCCAGTCAAAGAAGTAAATAGACATTCACGTTCTTTGCGCCAATGTAGAGAGACAGTCCTTTTTCATGCATTTGCTGTGCTTATCTCTAGCTTTATTTGAAGTTATCTTGGTCAGATAATTTTCCTACATCCAAAGGAGCTCATTTGTAAAATTGAAGCCCTAACATGCATCATAATTCTATACAATGGCACCAACTTTTGAAAAATATTGGATTGGCTCAAAAATATTGGGTGAGCTCAAATATTTTCGCAAAATGGTAGAACCAGTTTGGTCTTCTTTGAAGGGGACACAGAAGATTAAAGATGAGAATTTTAAGGGTGTATTTCGATTCAAACTGCTTATTTTCCGATTTATTTTTGAATTCATTTTTGCTCTCAAATACACCAAACTTTCAAAATCTCTTATTTGGAAAGTACACAAGGTGCCGTGATTGACGATTCTTTGATAAATGCAGAAAATATTGCAAAAAAAAAAAAGCAATCAAAAACAGCATCTCGAACCGATTTTTTTCAAGCGGGAGTTCTGAGAACGAAAAAAAGGGTCATATTGGTAAGATAATTGTTTATAACTCAACTTCTAATGACTTAAACGTAAAAAGACATCACACGGCACCTCATACGTCCCTTCAAGAATACCCTCAGCCAGTTTCATGTTTCTACTTTTAAAAATGTGTCTGAAATTGTATCGGAAAATTTCGAGCTGTTAAAGGTGGAAAAGCGTTTTTTCGAATACACCCTTAAGTCAAGCTATCATGTTTAAACAAAATTACAATTTATTAAATTATATTCTCATGTGTTTTTCCTTATAAAGACACTAATATTTATTGTAATATCATCATATCATGAGCATGAATACAAATTGAAGTAGCAAGAAATTAAACATTGACATTTCAATCATTTGGGATTTATGGGAGTCAGTTGGAAAAGACATGGTCATTGACAAAATAAATTTTGTTTTAGGGATAAAAATAAAAATTAAAAAATAATGAAATAAGTAACTAAATAGAACAATGAAAATTGGACACGCTAGGATTCAAAATTATTGGATTGGCTCAGGCCCCATGGGCCCATATAAGTTAGCACCTCTGATTATACACTATATGGCCATTGATTATTGGACACTTGCGATTTTAGACATTTTGTTAAATATCTAGAAAAATACATGAGGAATCATCTCGAAACTCTTAGTGTATAAATATAATAGTATACGTCATACATCTCCGTGAAGATTTTTTACCGAAACTCCATAGGGGACCGTCAACAAATTAAAAAAGAATGAATATCTTTAGAATAACCCTGTCAAAACTAATGTAGCAAAAGCGCTCAAACTCTAGATTATGATTGAATGCCTTATTGTTATACGCCTTGTTCATTTTTATGCAAATAGCATGCATACTCGCAGAGTAATTAAGGTTTTTATAAAAATGGTCCCAAATTTTTCCAAGTTTTTTCCTTACAATTTTCAGAGTTCTTAATATAAAATAATATTTTTTCAGAAAATATGACAAACAACATTGCACACAGTACCCTGTAATCAGAATTAAAAAATAATGAAAATTGTATGCAAAATGAGTTGTTTACTAAATAATTTTTTACTGCGCATGCGTCAACGATATCAAAATTTCATTTGCATATTATGTTAGCTAAATGTATAGAGCAATTTTTGTGAAAGTCACAAAATCATAACTTGAAAATTCTGAAAATAATCGTCAATTGAATAAGTTGAAAATCCGTTATTCTCAAAATGAAGCAAAAACAAGAGGGGTTGTATCCATATATTCATTGATTAGTGTCAATATAGAATACACAATACGGCATGTACTACTACATTTGGATAAAATCCCTCATTTCATGAGCGCTTTTGCTACATTAGTTTTGACAGGGTTATTCAAAAGATGTTCATTTTTTTTAATTTGTTGACGGTCCCCTATGAAGTTTCGGTAAAAAATCTTCACGGAGATGTATGACGTATACTATTATATTTATACACTAAGAGTTTCGAGATGATTCCTCATGTATTTTTCTAGATATTTAGCAAAATGTCTAAAATCGCAAGTGTCCAATAATCAATGGCCATATAGTGTATTTATCATTATACATTGGGAGCGTTCAGATCTTCTTCTAATGCATACACATTTAACCAAAACAATGAAAACAATCAACAAATTAAAATTCTATGCGCAATTTTCCCAGCAACTAAAGCCTTTTGATTATTATAGTATGAATAAGACTATGTTTGAATAATTTCAATTGTTGAATCTTTAAAATACCTAATTGTACCGACACGCACACGGCACTGAGAAATGAGATATAGATATTAAAGTAATTTCAGGCGTATAATCCACAGATGAAATAATCATTTTTCGACCCAGATTTTTTTTTTTTTTTTAATAAAATTTAACATTTTTTATAGACTTCAATTACTAAAAAAAATTTCTGATTCCAATCAGAACTGATCACTCCCACTTGATCCGCGAGTTACGCGCTATAAATTACGACAATTTAAAAAATTGAACTTAAAATAACTTATTAGGAGTCAGTCCACAACATTCTGGCAGCATTTTTTTTTTTCGCATTTCTTTTCTTTTCTTTTTTTTTCTTTCTTTCTGATTGTACAGAATGCATATTTTAGTATATATTTCATAGATGCATATCGATTTCATTATATTCAAAAGAGCGTAACATCATTAAAATGTATTTGAAACTATTTTTCTTACTGCTGTAATGTAACGGAATACTTTTGATTGTCCCTGTAATTAAACTATATATCCGGTTTTCATAAAAATTGACGTGACTTGAGAGAATTATACAACAATTATATATTTAAAATTTCAAACGATTCCGCTAAGTTGTTTTTGCTTTGTTATATGTGGAAGGGCAGACGGACGGGCGAACGGACGGACTAAACAACGTCTATAGGTGCAACGTATTTATATATTTACTAACACAACTAAAAATCATAAATGGAGAAAAATAAGAATTTTTTCTAAATATTTTAATCGTTTTGAAGTACTTTTCAAAATGCTCCATGCGTATTCCATATGAATTAAAATCCCCAATACTTTTTATGCCAGTTTGATTTACACATACAAATAAAACTGTGCCTAGAATTTTATATTCTTGGATATAAATGTAAAAAAAGAAGAAAAAATAAGTTTTAGGAAGTTTTCAACATTTTCCCATTATGTTCTGCATTTAACGACTTTTAATTTTTCCAGTTTTATTTAGTTTAAAAAAATTATGCACAACTTTATTAAATACATGTAATGTGGCCAAAAAAAAAAAATAAATAAATAAATAAATAAAATAATAATAGTAATAATAATAGTAATAATAATAAAATAAAATCAATAAATAAATAAAAATATAATATAAATATAAATACAAAATGAGGATTTTATTTAAAACTAGCTGACCCGTCCGGCGTTGCCCAGAGCCCATTATAATATTCTTAAACAACACTCGATTTTGTATAATTTTATACTTTTTGAAAATCTTGTAAATGGACCTAGTTTCGGGGACTTTATTGACTCAGATAAACAACCGCTTATAACTCAATGTGTAGTTAATTTATCCGGAAATAAAAAGCAACAAAACATAAAAAATGCTGTTGGATTACAAATCAAATCACTTGAACCAGGGTCCGACTTATGCAGGGGTTTGAAGGACAATTGCCTCAGGCCCCTCATGAGAGTTATTAGGAATTATTTCACTAAAAAGAACCAAATGATTAAAATTAGCCAAAAGGGATCAAAATCCATATATTGTCAAACATTTAGGAAGGTAAGAATAGTCCTCCTTCCTCTCTTTGCTTCCAGTACCACATTCATCTATGCGAAAAACAAACTTCATAAGAAAATTAATAATTAAAGTTTTATTATAACAACTTAGTTTTCGATTATTTTCAAAAGAAATTCCTTATTGACGTTTTCCCGGTAGTTCAAGTTAAAACCATTAATTATGACCCATTTGAAACATTTTCTTTTAACCTTTAGCCATATTAAAATAAATGTAGATAAGCAAAGAAAATGTTTGCAAAGAGATACTTCTGTCAATCTATCTAATCCCACTAAAAATTTTCCTTAAAATTGTGACTATCTTCGCGTAAAACCCTGTAAACCGATGTGAACTGCAACGAGTACACAATTTATACATGCGAAGTTTGGTACTAGCCACTTCCATTTATTCACAAAAAAATCTAACGATAGACAGATGCCCCCCCCCCCCCTTCCAGAATGATGCTTGCCCCGGGGCCCCCCCATAGCCTTAGGAATCTAGGAAAAAAAGTGACCGGAAAAAAAGTTATCGGAAAAAAAGTGATCTAAATTACAAAAGCGGAAAAAAAGTGACACGGAAAAAAAGTGACAAGGAAAAAAAGTGACACGGAAAAAAAGGGACACGGAAAAAAAGTGACAAGGATTGATTTTGGGGAATAATTATTGATTTTGGGGATTCATTGGTTAAGTATGAAAGGGGGATTGGGGGGGGGCTCAATTTAGGTAAATGGGTTTTTCATGTTGAATTAACTGTTTTGGTTCAATTTTTGGATATACGTTCATACTGAAAAGACGCTTGCCTGATTAGTTTTGGGAAGGAACGATTACCCCCCCCCCCCCAATCCGTCCTCAGTTAGATGAATGGGTTTTTATGCAGAATTATCCAACGTGTGTCAAATTTGAATATACAGGGCCTGACTAAGGCAGGGGCATGCGGGGCAATTGTCCCGGGCCCCCGGTTTGAGGGGGGGCCCCAAGGAGAGAAAAGTTTATTCTTAAAAGAGGGCCAAATGATATAAAATAGCAAAATATTACCGAAATTCTTTTTTTTTCAATTTTAAGGGGTCTTTTTCCTCCTACCCCCTTTGCTTCCCTGCCCCACGTTCCCTTAAAGTAATAGTTACATCATAAGAAAACTAATAGTTAAAATTATTTATCATCTGTTATTATGTATAAAGATGTGAAATATAAATACTGAAATCAGTACTTGGTACAAAATTTATGCATACATACAATAGGTTTGAATTTTAATTTTAGTCACTTGAGTATAATTCACAAACATTTTTAAGATAGAAGGGGGCCACTCTAATAATGTTTGCCCCAGGGCCCCCCACTGTCTAAGTCGGGCCCTGTGAATATAGGTTCTTTTCGATAAGGCTTATATATAGTATATAATGCATGAAGAGTTTTAATGGTTATATATAGAGGGAGAACGGGGGATAACCTTTCTTAAATTAAATTAATAACTTTTTACGCATAATTATCCGATTTGCTTAGAATTTTGGACATAGATTCATTATGATAAAATGTATCTCTGATTACTTATGGGGTTCTTCTGCTTATTATAAAGGGTGGGGGGCGAGCAATTATCTCCCCCTTAAACTAGATAAATAGGTTTTTATGCAGAATTACCCCATGTATTTCAAATTTTAAATATAGGTTCTTACTGATAAGGTGGATTCCTGAATAGTTTTAAGGATTTGATATCTAAGTATTGAAGGGGAATAGAGTATAATCTACCTTAAATTAAATTACTTTTTACGCAGAATTATAGGATTTGCTACAAATTTTGGATTATAGATTCATTATGATAAGGCGTATCCCTGATTACATATGGGGTTATTTTTCTAATTAAAAATTAAGGCGGGTGATTTTCCGATCCCCTTAAATTATATAAATTGTTTTTTATGTTCACTTATCCGATATATTTCATATTTTGGATATATGTTTTTTCTCATAAAGTTAGCCCCAGAATAATTTTAAGGGTTTAATGGCTAAGTATACTGTTAGGTTCTGAGACCACCTCTGCTAAAGGTTGGAATTTCCGTTATTTCTCTATCTTAATATCTTTTATATTATACCGGCTGTGTACTAGAATTTTCAAGGTGACATTCTTTCTTTGTTGAAGGGAGAATTGGCAGGTAATCCTTTACAGGTGGTGAGTGAGAAAGAGGAGATTGCAGAAAGGCGTGTTCATCCGTCAGTGAGGTATGTGGATGATGAGCTGACAAGCAACATATCACTAATCAAGAAAGGAATGTGGAATGTGTCCAATGGATAAGCCCGAAAGGGGGTTGACATTGGGGAAACCGTGATTTGAGAAGAGCAAGTCTTATCTCAGATTAGTTCAGTTCGTATCTGGGTTCATACCTAGAGAGTAGTGTAGGACAGAGGTCCTGATAGGGTGTGCTCTGCGTTGTAGAGCGGAGGCAGTGCGTATCTGGAGAGCAAGGGACACAGACGTCCTGGTGTTTAGTGCGAATCTATGCTATCTGGGCCGAGAAGTGCAGGCCGAGTATCCATGTGTTGGGAGATTCGAAAGTGATCTCCGATAAAGTTAATCTAACGTGCATTGAGTGTGAGGTGGAAGGTGTAATTCGAATAGTACACAGCCAACCTTTACTGTATTTAATTTAATGTTGAACCGGATCACCTATATCCGAGTTGTAATTGTATATAATGGTAAATAGCGTATTTAGTGTGTACATATATTCTAAATAAACTATTAATACAGTTAATTGACAGCGTCAGTGTTCATTTACACAATTCTCACAGTGGGTGACCAATATCAACTATTAATATCGGTGGTGGCAGCTATAACTGCCACGCACTTTCTTCAAAGTTGTGCGGGCTGAGAGGAACGTCCGACATATACAGTGGGGGAACGGAGGATAACCCCCCTTAAATTAATAAATGGCTTTTTACGCAGAATTATCTTATTTGATTCAAACTTTGAATGTGCGTTCATTATGATAAGGCGAACTCCTGATTATTCGTGGGTTATCCCCCGTTCATCCCTCTATACTTAACCATTAAACCCTTAAAACTATTCAAGGATTCACTTTATCAGGTAAAACCTATATCCAAAAGTTGAAATACGTTGGATAATTGTGAAAAAAAAAAATCTTATTTAAAGAGTGGGGGATTAATCGCTTGCTTTCCCTTATTTAATTAGCAAAAGAACCCCATAATTAATCAGAGATACGCCTTCTTATAATGAATGTACATCGAAAATTTGAAGCAAATCGGATAATTCTGCGCAAAAAGCCATTTATTTAATTTAAGGGTGTATTTCGATTCAAACTGCCTATTTTCCGATTTATTTTTAACTTCATTTTTACTCTCATATGCATCGAACTGTCAAATTGTCTTATTTAGAAAGTACGCAAGGTGCCGTAATTGTCAATTCTTTGATAAATGCAGAAAATATCGCGAAAAAAGCAATCAAAACCGGCATTTTGAACAGATTTTCCCCTGGCGGGAGATCTGTGAACGAAAAAAAAGTGTCATACTGAGAAGATAATTGTTTATAAATCAAATTCTAATGAATTGAGCGTAAAAATACAGCACATGGCATCTTGTACATCTCTTCAAAAATATCCTCAGCAAGTTTCATGTTTCTACTTTTGAAAATGTGTCTGAAATTGTATCGGAAAATTTCGAGCTGTTGAAGGTGGAAAAGCGTTTTTTTTTAATACACCCTTAAGGGGGTTTATCCCCCGTTCTCCCTCCATACATAGCCATTAAACCCTTAAAACTATTCAGTAATTTACTTTATGAGAAAGATCCTACATCCAAAATTTGAAATAAATCGGATAAGTGTGCATAATTTTTTTAAAATCTAATTTAAGGCCGGGGGTAGTAATCACCCGCCCCCTTTTTAATTAGCAAAAGAACCCCATAAATAATCAGAAATACGTCTTATCATAATTAACCCATGTCCAAAATTCGAAGCAAATCGGATAATTATCCGTAAAAAGCCATTAATTTAAGAAAGGTTATCCCCCGTTCCCCTTCTATACTTAACCATTAAACTCCTAAAACTCTTCAGGCACTTTATACTATATATAAGCCTTATCGAAAAGAACCTATATGCAAATTTGACACAAGTTGGATAATTCTGCATAAAAACCCATTCATCTAATTGAGGACGGATGGGGGGGGGGAATCGTCCCTTCCCAAAACTAATCAGGCAAGCGTCTTTTCAGTATGAACGTATATCCAAAAATTGAATCAAAATAGTTAATTCAGCATGAAAAACCCATTTACCTAAATTATGAGCCCCCCCCCCCGATCCCCCTTTCATACTTAACCAATGAATCCCCAAAATCAATAATAAATCCCCAAAACCAATCCTTGTCACTTTTTTTCCGTGTCCCTTTTTTTCCGTGTCACTTTTTTTCCTTGTCACTTTTTTTCCGTGTCACTTTTTTTCCGCTTTTGTAGTTTAGGTCACTTTTTTTCCGATAACTTTTTTTCCGGTCACTTTTTTTCCGTTTACCAGCCTTAGTCGGGCCTTGACTGCATCAATTTTACCAGCATATATTATGCTTTTAAAATAAATCAGAAAATGTGTAAAAGTCTCCCTTTTTTTTCATTTTTTTTTTTTTTTTTGAGAATTGTCTTAAGCTCGCATAACAAAAGAAAATTTCAGACAATTCCTCTATTTAGCAATTTGAGCTTCTTCATGTGTGTAATTTTACTTGTAGATACCATTGCTGATTCCGATGAATCTTTCCAAGAAATGTTGCAATAACTTGAAAAATAGCTGCTTTTGAACCCCTAAACCTTCATTATCTGAAAGTAGACAGATCCCTGTCTCCTTTCTTGCAGACAATGCCATAAGAGGGCACCTGAACCTGAATCCTGAACTGTTAATCTATACTCTTTACATTCCAGTTTATTCCTTAGACAATAATTTCTTCTGGAATATTCATAGATAGGGTCTTAAAGATTAGTGTCAATTTTGTGTTGCATTTTTCTTTACTTACCTGAGGGACATATCTGGGGAACAAAATATGAAGATAACCTTTATGGATTTCCTAAAAGTAAACATAAGATAAACAGACATGAATAGCTTTTTCTAAATATAGAGCCACATACAATGGGAATTCAATGGAGGGAGGGGAAGTTGAAGATTACCTGTTGCAGATACCCAAATTGCCCAGAGAATAACCTGGTGTTTCTTTAAAATTTCCCCTTTTTATTTCAATTAGTCTGAGTTTACATATTTCTGAGCTGTCCTGCCTCCAAAATAGAATCCACCAAAAATAACCGTAAAATAAAACCCGCCTCTCTTTCTTCAAAGTTTTTTTTTTTTTTTTACATTACTTTTTTAGGGGAGATAATTCAGGCATTTAAAGAATGCAGGTACTGAATAAAACCAAAGGAAATGTAGGATTTTTTAACAGGTGTCTGTAGTAACAATAAAACCTTTTGTTTGAGGTAATATTTAAAAAATACGAATGTAAAGAGTAATACAAAACTAAAACTAACTTTCACGTGAGGATAAGGGGAACCTATTCCCTTTCGGAAAACCTTTATTTTATTTTTTTTTTCCCCATTATCAGAAATATGCATTTTACTTCAAAAAATATATATACATTAGATAAAAATAAATGTTTAGTCAATTATAGTTAAAAACGATGTCTATATTTCTATTATAATAGGACTTGAAATCCCCCCTCCAGGAGAGGGTAGGCCTTAGACTTGTTTCAGGCAAGCATTACCATCATGAAAGAACAGATTCGATAAAATTTCACTTGTTGACAGTATGCAAGGAAAATTATATTAAATCTTAGGAGAAAAATATTATTAAGAAAATAATGAATTTCTGATTTTTTTCCCCTTTTAAAAAAAAAAAAAATCAATCATCTAAAAAAAAAAGATCGGGGTAGGTACAATGCATACTGGTCTTGATATTATTAAGAGTACGCCTAACGATTTTATAAGACTTTTTTTAGAAAATTTTATAAAAACTTAAACTGCAAACAAATTGCACCAACAACCACAGCAATACATACTATCTTAATTCAGTGTTTTCCACAGAAAAAAAAGAAAAAATTCGGAAATTGCACGTCCAGCGTAGCAAATGAGGTGCGTTAACACTATAACGAAGTTTTAAAAATATTCGGATCTGGGTGTATTAGCATACAGTACTTCGTATACAGTATAATAGCCGAAATCATTTGTATCCCCCTGTAAATACTATCAGCTTTCTATTATACAGACAGTAACTTGCAGTAAGCCTTATCAACATACATTAATTTCATAAAAAAATAAACAGTTTAATATAATTAAAAAACGCCCCAAACAATGTTTCTCTCTAAACCATTAAGTGATGGAATTTACGTAGCCTTGTAAATTAATAACATATATCATTTGCACGATAGATTGTGTATTTCAGCATATACTTTATAGATGCATATCAATTTTATTATGTTCAAAAGAGTGTAACATCATTAAAATGTACTTGAAACTATTTTTTTTCCTTTGGGCGTAATGTAACGGAGTACTTTTGACTGTCCCTGTTATTAAACTATGCATCCAATTTCATAAAATGTGAAATGACCCGACAAAATTATGCAACAATTATATACTTTAAATTTCAAACGATTCGGTTGGGTAATTTTTGATCTGTTATATGCAGACAGACGGACAGATGGACTGAACGATGACTTTAGGTGCTACGTATTTAGAAAATTACGAACGCACCTAAAAAAGCTCTTACATTAAACCAAACATTTTTTTTTTCTAAATAAAATTATTTAAGTATGAGTTTTATTTATAAGCGGTGCATATTTGATTTCATTTATTAATTAAAATTTCTAGTTGAAAACATATTTCACTTAAAAAATCCGAAATTTTGTAGAATCCGAAAGTTATCCGAAGTTTATACAGAATATCCCAAAAAAAGAAAGTGAAACACGCTTTAATTTTTACTTTCTCCTATCTTAAATAAAAGAAAATATTGTAATCGAAATTTTTTTCGACTTCCGGATTTTAACGGATTTACACGTTTTAGAGTTCAGAGATTCCAAAAGAACATGTTTTTACAAAATTTCTAACTGTCCGTGTGTCTGTTTTGTGTATGTGTATGTGTGTCTATGTGTCCGTATGTCACCATTCTTCCATCAAAAGATATGCATAGAATTGAATCACTTTTTTTGTGAATGTCTTTGGCTGTGGCAAGCAGATTCTCCTTTAATTTTGAAAAATTCCGTCGGAAGAGGACGTTGCAATAACAATTTTTGTGCCATTTTTCAATATTGTGCCGACTAAAAATGTATGAAATTATGCATCGAATTGAACCAAAATTTTTGTGTATGGCTATGGCTAGTTAGTCGAGTCTGAATTTAAAAAAAAAAAAAAAAAAAAAAAAAAAAAAAAAAAAAAAAAACTACCGGATATGGGCGCTGCAATAGCGATTTTGTGTCATGTTCAATACTGTATCGAATAAAAGTGTATGAAGTTATGCATCGAATTGAACCAAATTTTTGTGTAAGTGTTTGGCTATGGCTAGTTTGTCCTCAATGAATTAAAAAAAAATCCGCTGGAATCAATATAAATTGCAAAAACATTTAAAATTAAGTAGAAAATAAAATTATAATGAAGAAATAGTGCAGATATTAATTTTTTAAAGTGGTACACTTTTTAAGTTTTAATTAGTGTATGGGTTCTATGCTATATTTAGAAGAAACAATTTTATGATCTGACGAGTAAATCAATGAAATTTGAGTTTTTCTACGGCTAAAATTTTCCGAATTATGATAATTTGAATTTGATGAAATTTTGGAGATTTTAGGTACTCAAAGTTCATTTGTCGATTTTTAATAGCCGACAGCTCTAAAATTTCATAAAATTCCCTGTGTCAAAACTCGCTGAGTTTTGATCGTTAAAAATATAACATTTATTCGTTTACTTTTAAGAGTATAAAAAATTGTTTTCTAAATACACTGTAAAAAAAAAAAAAAAAAAAAAAAAAAAAAAAAAAAAATCAAGAGGTTACTAAAAATTTCTTAGTAAATTTGTATTCCACAGAATTTTTTAGTAACCATTACAAGCTTTTTTTTGGAAGTGAAACAAACATTTCTTTTGTAAACTGAAAAGAGTTTTTGTATAACTATCTTAAAACTTTTTAGTATGTGCCACCAAGCAAATTTTAGTAATAGCTCCAAAATTATTTTTAGTAACCATTACGTGTGCTCGAAGGGCAGGAGCCTCCTTCGAGCTGCATCCAGTGGGTAAAAAGACAGACTTCTAAAACGGAAGATTTTCGGTAAAGCCGCAATAGATGGCAGCACCAAACATTGCTACCTACTCTATTTTGACATGTTTCTAAAGAGGAGGGAAAGTTCAGAGATCATTACCCGCGGTAACTGCTACGACAGGATTTTCATAATCCCTTTATTTACATTCGGTGCATATTTGGCGTCAGCCAGCATCGAACCCAGGTACTTTCAGCCTGGAGCTCGGCGGTTTGACCACTAGGTTATCACGGTCACGCCAAGTGAGCTTTAGTAATAGCTATTAAAAATGTAAAACTATTAACTCTATCCGTTGCTAGCTTTTTTCTAGTAATTCTTACAGATTCCTTGTAACCGAGTAAGATTACTAAACATTTTTTAGTAATTACAAGGATTACTAAAATATTTTTAATAGACCGACCCTTTTTTTTTACAGTGTATAACATATAGGGATTTGGGACCGTGTAAAATTTTTAAAGGTGCAACTTTTCGTAAAGTAATAACGGAATTATTCCATTAACATAATTTTAATTCTTATATTACTTTGAAAACTTTTGTAAGTTACATAAAAACACTAAAGCGTATTTTAAATTTGTAGGAGCACCCCCAGTATAAGCAGTATAAACAAAATTACAACAGAACTAATCGTTCTGAAATTTACACACAAATTCATTTTCCTTCTATGGTATTACCTGAAAATTTGAGAAAATTACTTTGAGATTACAATTAACAATGCTTTTTTATTGCCTCATAAACTCGATGTAACTTCGTGTAATACACTGAGAATATTACTAATCGATTCCATCAGTACCATGTCCCAAAAATTTGCGGGGGAAATGCCAAACATTGGAGTCATTTTCTAAAATTTTCGTTGCTCTTATTCTTTTATAGAGTCTGTCTGTAACTTCATTTTATAGACAGACAATAATTACCCGATAATCACAATTCCATCAATATCATACCTCAAAAATTAGTGCAAAATGACAATTGTGATGATATTCTCTAAATTTTTTGTTATTTTTATGTTTTTAAGTATTAATTTTGAAATGCCAAATAATCAAGCGGTGTTTATTATTTTCTCGTAAATTTGATGTAACTTAATGTTATATACAAACAATTTTTATCCATTAATCATAATTCCATCGGCACCATTTCTTATATTAAATAATAATATCTTCTAAAAATTAATGTAAAATGTCAGTTGAGGCGACCTTTCCTAAATTTTTTGTTGCTTTTATTTTTTCAGTTAAAAACTTTGAAATTCCTAACAATCAAACTGTGTTTATTGTTTTCTCATAAATTTGAACTAACTTAATGTTATATACAAACAATTATCACCAAATAACCATACTTCCATCGTTACCATATTTCAAAATTGAATAAAAAATTCCAGTTGTGTCAATCTTTTCTAAATTTTTTGTTACTTTTATTGTTTCAGGTATTAACTTTGAAATTCCTAACAAGCGAACAGTGTTATTTATTTTCTCATTAATTCGTCAGAAATCCATGTTATATACAAACAATGGTTACCCAATGATCACAATTCCATCGATACCACATCTCAAAATTGAATAAAAAATTCCAGTGCAGCAGCTTTTCTTAAAATTTCGCTACTTTTACAGGTAAATTAAAACCAATTTGAAAGTTTCATGATAATTGTCGTAAAACTGTTCTGTTGAATCCAAACCCTAATTAAATCATGGCCCAATTTTGGATGTGGTATAATTTGGAGATTACCCGAATTTGGTGTGAAAGTTTGGTAAAGGTGGTACTATTTATGACGGCTCAGTATTTGTACGAAGTATATTGGCTCAAGGGGGGGGGGGGGATGTTGTCCGTCGGGAAAGTTCTAAAAGAACCTAAACCGTATTTAAGAAAGGTTTCCCAAGATTCGAAGAAACCACGGAAAACACCGAACGGTTAGGCCGATGAGTGTGATTGGATTCGAACCTAGTACCTCCCGTCTACCAGCTTTAAAAGCAGCACTTAAAAAAAAAAAAAAAAAAAAAAGAAAAGAAAAGAAAAGAAAAGAAAAGAAAAGAAAAAAAACAGACGATTTTACAGAAATTGTAGTAGTAAAAAGGGACGTCAGTACAATTTACTGCTTTCTAACGGAAAAATTCCCATAAGTTCCAGGAAAAAAATGAAAAATTTTCTGGAATTTACGGGAATTTTTCGGTTAAAAAACAACGAATTTACTGGCGCTGGCGTTCCGATTACACTACAATTTCCGTAAAAATCCTTTTTTTTTTTTTTTTTTTTTTTTTTTTTTTTTTTGTATAGTGAGGGGCAAAATTTGGGTAAAGCTCAAGTTAAATTTCTTTCAACTTTGCACTGGTTTTTATTAGAACGAGGTGCAACCCGTCAAGATTCGATGAAAGAAAATCTTTAAGAAAGAACGGTTTCATTGTTTTATAAAATCTACATAATTAGTTACAGTAAAAAATTCGTCATATATTGTTCAGTCTAACTCTCAAATAATTATTATTTTTACTAAAATTAACAAAATACTATAAAACCCAATTACTCAAATTATTTAAACAAAATAAAACCGAAATTCACCGGGTAATATAACAAACGATACTTTTGAAATAATACACGCATTTTATTATTATTTCTTTTAAATTTTAAGAGAAATAGAGTGATTTTGTTGCCACAATTACAAAATTGGTACTAAAAAATATAAAAAAATTAATACCTCAAAAATAAATTAAGTACAGTTTTAACACAAATTGCATTTAAAAGTATATATGTTTTTTCTCTATACGACGGTGTAAAAATTTAAATGTACGATGTTTAGCAGTGTAAAATTTATAGTACCGAATACTGCAAAACCGAAATTGCATGGGAAAGTGTTGCGCATTTTAATTTCTATTTTCTTTCTTTTCATTTTTATGAGAAAATGGAGTGGTTCTGTTGCTACAATGACAAAATTGCTACTAAAAACTATAAAAAAATTAATATCCCCAAAATAAATTCAGATACAGCTTTCAAACAATTGCATTAAAAGTACATTTTTTTCTCTATAAGACGGTATAAAAATTTTAAATGTGCGATGTTCAGAAGTGTAAAATTTGCAGTAGCGAAAATCGCACAACCGAAATTTCAGGGGAAAGTGTTGCCATTCGCAAAATGACGTATGCGTTACGCACAGATACGTTTGGCTTTTATAATATAGATATTGAACATTTAGAATATGTTAATATCTTTATAAATGTATATATTTGTCTAAATATCTGCTTATATGTTTACATATGAAGAGCTCAGATGATAAAGGTTGTATTTGACAGTTAAAAAAATAAAATAAAGTAAAGAGTTGCTTTGTGACGAATCACATTTTATATTAAATAAATAAATTTGTTACAGTTTTAGTCAGAGATCGATGATATAACTGAAAAACTCAGATGGTAAACGTAGTATATGACAATAATAATAATAATAATAATAATAATAATAATGAATTAATCATGTGATTGAAAATAATATTAATGGTCATATATCACTTGTTAAATTACTATAAGTACTGCGTATTTATATAATTACGAACGCACTAAAAAAAGAATAAAAGTAAAAATTATTTCTTATTCACAAAAAAAAAAAAAAAAAAAAAAAAAAAAAATCACTTTGTTGTAATTATCCGACTGCAATTCATGTTTTTTTAAAAACATCTCTAATACAGAATGTTGATTATCTGGAGCCCTGGATCCGATTATGGAAAATTCGGTCCCAATTTTTGCGTTTGATAGAAAGCTCAAAAAAGCAAATTTATTTTTTAAAAAACTTTGTTTACTGTGCTTCTTTCGTAAGATTTTTTTTTTTCATTCTTATTATAATTTTTTTTTAATTTAACTTTCTGTTTCGTAGTATTTAAAACATTTCATTATTGCTGTTTCCGGTTGGCAATTTTTGGTGAACATGGTTTGACGCATAATTAATTATTTTGTTTTTGTAACTCGTGTACAATTGATAATAGTGGAACAACAAAAAATTGCTGAAGGGAAATTTCCAACTGAAATATATGCATCTCTTAAATGAACTAAATTTTGGAATGCATGTTGTATTGCATGTTGAATTGCTTGCTAATAAATACAAATCTCTATATCCTATACAGGGGTGGTACAAAATTCGTATAATTTACCAGTTGCAGATGGGAGCAGCTAAAATTTGGCTTTGTAATGCGTTATACATTTCCATATGCAGTGCTGTAATTGGGCGGGAACGGGTGGGAACGCCGTTCCCAGAAATATTTGGCTTGTTACTATTAAAAGAAAAAATTACACACAAGCACAATATTTTTTTCAAACAATAATTATTGTTATTTATCATAACAATAATTATAAAGTTTATTGATACTGGTGATGAGCCTAGAACTAGAGAATTAATTCTTTTTCTCCAGAAATTTGCTCTTTATTGAAAAAGCCAGTTAACTTATATTCATAAGCCGTATAGGACCATGTTTAAAATATTTTTTTTTTTACAAGCCATATGTGAACTTTTGACTGTGATCATTAAGAACATAAGCAGACAAGACAACTTGTTGAAAATTAAAGAGCACAGAAAACACCTCTCATTTTCTCTCTTTATCGGAAACTTCTGGGATAGATGTGCCAATAAATAATGTCGTGTATGGATTCAATTCGATTCAATTTCGATTTATGACAGAAATTTTTACAATGAGATTGACTAAAAATTGGTTTTTAGATGAATGTTATACAAATGCAATGCTATAGAAACAATAATATAATAATTATAACTTTTAATTTTTGAAAAAGTCTGCTTTTGGCTAGATGTTTTAAATTGGCTTTTTGCTTGGCATAAATCTGGTAGTGTCCATTTTATGAAAAAATGAGTTCCCACAAATATTTTTTTCCAACTACAGCACTGTCCATATGGTTAAATGAGACGCATTATTTTATTTTCTTAATGGTGCAGTTTTGTTACTTTATTTTAAATTTGTCAGACAGTGCTTCATAATCTATGCTTGACGCATACTTTTTTTTCTTTTTTGCTTTATTATTATCATTACAATTCTTACCTACCAGCATTTTATCTCTTTTTACCTGCTCTTTCCACCCTCCTGGAGGAAGGGGACAGATAACACTAATGTGTCTGTCTTGACCACTGTTTCCAAAACAAAAACATCAACAAAAACTTCCATTATTTACGTCCTGATAAAAATCTTGATGTCGCAAACATCTTCAGCCCGGACAAATAAATAGACTCTGGAAAATGCTGGAGACACAATAGTTCTAGTTTTGGATTGCTGTCAGCTGGACATCAAGCACTGCTGGAGAAACATTGTGGCAAGTGCAAATTTTCCTATTTTTCTTTTTCCTCTAGCTTCTGTGTTTTCATATATCTACAGTGGTTCTCAAACTTTTTTGCCTTGCATTTTCATTTGAAAATCTACATATAAGTCGTGTAACTCCTTCACTCCTTAAAAAAAAAAAAAAAAATAAATAAATAAATAAATAAATAAATAAATAAAAATAAAATAAAATAATAATAATAATAATAATAATAATAATAATAATAATAATAATAATAATAATAATAATAATAATTAGGTGAGTTTGTAATTATATATTTAGGTAACGTAGCATCTATAGTCATCGTTTAGCCCACCCGTTTGACAGCAGTTCTAAAATATACCCAATCAAATGATTTCTAATTTAAGGAGGCTCAGTGGTTGAAAACTTTTTAAAAAAATCTATTTTTTATGATCTAGTTTGATTATTCAATTAATTCTTAACTCAATGCAAAAAACCACATAAAAATATTAGCATTTTTAACGGAGTTATAAGCATTTATGTATTAATATTGACATAGCCGCATCCATAAAATTTCAACTTTAAGTCGTGTTTTCTCAAAACTTGATTTTTGACGACTAACACCAAGATTTAAAAAAAACTATTTGATAAAATGGCTTATTTTTTTTTTTTTGGCATGCATATAACATCATTATCTAAATTATGAATTAAGGATATAACCATCACCTAAAAAAAAATTATTAAAAAATCTCTCAAAGTTTCTCACTTTTTTTTTCCATTAAAAATACTCAAAATATTAAACTATCTAAAATAAATTAATTCATAATCTAGATAATGATGTTATATGCAAGCAAAAAAGAAAAAAAAAATTAAGCCATTTTATCAAATAGTTTTTTTTTAAATCTTGGTGTTTGTCATCAAAAATCAAGTTTTGAGAAAACGCGACTTAAAGTTGAAATTATATGAATGAGGCTATGAAAGTGTTGATACATAAATGCTTATAACTCCGTTAAAAATGCAAATATTTTTATGCGGCTTTTTGCATTGAGTTAAGAATTCAATGAATAATCAAATTAGATCATTAAAAAAATCGATTTTTTGAAACGTTTTCAACCCCTGAGCCCCCTTAATATTTATAACCGTTGAAGAATTTTGCAGCGTCGTAAATTTTATGAAAATTGAACTAAAGCTTTAAAAAATATTAATAAAAGTTTTCTTTGTTTTAATAAATATAATTATTGTAATAATGTTATTATTACAATATGATATTCCACGATAGGTAATGTTTCTAGGTTGTCATGGAAATCACTCCTATTTGAGATAGAGTCATATTATTTCCGTATTATTGAATTTATTATATATGACTGCATTAAATTTTGTATTTATGCATTTTTCGATAACAGTGCAACAACTATTGCACCAGGATCTGAATATGTATAAAACTAGTTATAGAAGGAACCAGTACCAAATTTATGGCAGGGCGTTCGGAGCACGGGCACATGAGCCCACATTTTTGGGGGCTCCCAAATGCTGCTGAAGGTTTTTCAATTATTGTCCAAAATCTGATGTAGTTTTAATATCCAATGAAATTTTACATTTCATTGATCACTCTATTATGTTCATATTATATTTACATAACGTTGTATATTTGTCTTGAAACATTTATTCATTATTTTATTATAGTGAATATTTTCTTTTACACTTTTATCATTATCACTTTAAAAATATAATGTAATTTTAAATCTTGTTTAATTTTTTTCATGCTATCATCAGACTATCTGATTGTTGGTGAGCGTACTTGATGGCTGTACTAGCCCTCTAATATTTTAAAGGGGTACGGAACATATTTTAAAATAATTTTTATTTACTGAGTTAAAATTTTGAATTTTTTTTTTTTTTGTGATGGTTAACCATATTCTTTGTAAACAAAATCACGTGATAAAACATCCCATAATTTTTTTAAACTTTAAAATTTAAAAATTATTAAAAAAGTAGGGTAATTTAAAACCATTATAACTCAAAATATTATTTATAGAATTTCTATTTTTTAACAGTTAAATAAGCAGAAATATTTAAATTTTCATTTTAATTCAGCATTTTAATAAATATTAATACTTAAAAAAAAAAAAAATGTTCAAAGTAAAAGTTAAAAAATAATGTAACTTTTATTTTAATAAATCATATTTTCAAAAGGATTTTTTTTTTTTCAAATTTGCTGAATCAAAATTAAATTAAAATAATAAAAAAAGACATGTTCCAAGTTTGAAGCAATTACCTTTAACGGTTCTTGAGTTATAGCAATTTATATTTGACAAATTGTCGAAAAACCCATCATGAAGAAAAACGCATTTTCACAAGAAATCAATTTCGTGACAACCATTGCTTATAAGGTAAATTTGGAAAACAAAGCAAAGCGATACAATTAATATTTCCTTTTCTAAGTAAGATAGAAAGATGAATTAACGCCATTTTAAGCTTGAAAAAACAAAAAACTTATTAATGATTTTTTAAAAATAAATTTGAAGATTTTTTGTTTTCTGGGCCCCTTAAATAAAACGAGCTTGGTAAAGTCGAAAATTTACTACTACCATACTTTATGATTCCGGATATATAGACTTGCATAGGAAAATATAATTAGCACCATACATTTTATTATTAAACATCTACTCATTTAAATTTCAAAATTATGAAATTATTATTCAAAAATAAGCTACTGATTACCATATTCAATTTTTGTATGGATATTTTACAGTCAATAATGGTTACTTTATTAGCTGTCTTTTTTTCATTTTTGTTAGTCAATGCCCTGTAAGTATCGGTCCAAGGTGGCCGTCGTATGCATCCCTGCCCTTAAATTTGTAAATCGGTCCCTGTTACGAACACAACTCATTTGCCACGTTTGAACTACAATGTTCTACTTGTTTAACTTAAATTGATTTTCCTTTAATATACGGAATTTTGTAATAGGTTTCTCATTTATTTCTTGATATAATAACAAACAAATATGTACAGTCTTTATTTCCATGACAATACATCATTTTGATATTCTTATAACTTAACTTTATCTTGATTCTTTGTTTCGCCACGTACCCAAAAGTCAATGTCATTTATATACAGAGGGTTTGAAAAAAATATTTTATTCATAATACATAAATTATCATATATATATAAATTATTCATAGAATTTTGAGCAAACGTTGATACTGAGTTAATTTTTCCTTTCAAAAATTTTATTGATCAACTGAGCGTTCCGCATCTTTTAGTAAAAAAGAAATTTTGCATATTTTGTAAAAATAAAAAATTAGAGACTTTCAAAATTTGGAAAATTGACATTATTTATGAGAAGTGTGTAATTTCCGCATATTATACATGTGAAAAAACATCTTTTAGTCAACTATTTTTCTCAATGTTATACTTTCTTTTCTTTTTTTTTTATATGGATAAAATTATGTATTCTAATATGTGAATAAATACTTTTGAAATAGGAGCTGTTAAGTCACAATGGGTTGGTAAATTTTTTTAAAGCAATTTTTTCTATCGTCAGCAGCCGATGATAAATCGCCAAATAATCTTTAAAGTTATAACAATTCATGAGTTACAAAAACAATAGCGTTAATAATTCACCAAAACACTCTTGTCCACACATTGATTGGTGATCAGTAGGCCACATGTCGGCAATCCCTACCCCACTATCAGGGCCTGACTATCGCACGGGCACGAAACTTCTAAGGGACACAAAATTTCATCTTAATTTCTTTTAAAAAATCATAATGTGAAAAAAAAATGTAATCTTTGAGACGATTCTAATGCGATGAAATGACAAAAATCTGTCTCAATGTATGGTTAAAAGCACATTTCAATAAATAATAAAAATTATTATTATTATTATTATTTTATTTATTTATTTATTTATTTATTTATTTATTTTTTTGATGTATTCCTGGAAACTTTTTCAATTTTTGGAAAATTTAATTTTTTGATTAGAATTAGTAAATCAACCAATCAAAAGAGGCACAGAAATTTTAAAGTGCCCTGAGCACAAAAACTAGAAAGTCAGGTCCTGCCTACTATAGTGTATTGTTAAATTTATTAAAAAGAAATTTTGAAAGGAAAAAAAAAACTAATTTTCTAATATGTTTGAAATTATTTCACTTCTACATTTGTTTCATAGTTTATTTTCAATGATTTATAAAAATGTACTTTAATTTGTTCATCTGGGGTTTAGGTTTATTTAAATTTTAGATGCTATTTCAAAATTAAAGTGTCTTTTTATGTGCTAAGTCCATATTCAATAATTTTGGTGCAAGCAAAGGGATGGGGACATGGCCATGCACTTTCTAAATTTTGAAATTTTCCTTAAAAGCTCCATATTTTTTATTTTTTGTTTATTTATTTATTTATTTTTAAAACTACTTACAATTATTAAATTTTTAAATAAAGTGTTATAAATAAATGTAAAAGTATATTCTTTAAATTCATAGTGCTATTCCTTATACAAACAGATCAAATTGTTCGGAAACTCAACCGTATTTTTACCCCCTACTCCCTCGAGGAAAATGAAAAATAAATATACCGCAAATTTTGCTGTACAATAAATAAATAAAAGTTATAATCCTAACCTTTACGTTTTATCTAAAGGTCGTTACTTTAGAAGGCAAATGCATAATCATCCTTATTGTCAGAAAATCACAAATTTTATTTCTTATCTAACTTAATTATTAAATAAGGGAAAATGAAATTAAATAATAAAAAAAAGATTTTAAAAAAATGTATGATGCAGATTAAAATTTCTGAACAAATTTGAGATGTCTTCAGTATTTTCATAACTTACAAAAATAGAGTTTATTTTTGTTTCTTAACTTGACTAAAATATTAAATAAAGAAATGAAAAAATGAGGAAAAAAAGTAAATAAAATCCATTAAAAAAGCTTTAATATGCAGCTTTAGAAAATTTTAATTGTGACATTCTTCAATGACACATTACGCGCTAAATATATGCATTTTTCATGACTGCAATTTTCCTTCTTACATGCAATGCATTTCAATGCCTTTATTAATCTGTTGGAAAATTAACTTGTTGATATTCTAACAGGAAACATCACTTTATAATAAAAGACGGCTTTTTTTATGTCTTAAAATAATAATAATAATAATAACAATAATAACAATAAAATTCAGAAAACATGAAAATCTTTCATCAAACACAAACTGATTATTTCAGAAGTATTAATAAAATATTCTTCTATTTGACATCGAAAGTACTTTCTCCAAGCATGGAAAAAATATTATTATGTGCTCGATTCCCAAATATGTTGGACCATTAGAAATAATGAAACATTGCAGCAGAAAATAACTTTTTGATTCCGGTCGTTTCAGGAACAAGTCTATAAAGCATTTCTTTTGATTTAATTATTGTCCTAAGAAATATCTGGAAAAAATTGCACTTGATTTAATAAAATGAGCTTGTTAGAGAAAATTTGTTGTTATTTGTCTTTAATGATTTTTTGTTTTCCGACAGACCGAACTTTAATTTCTTGATAAATTATATAAGAAATTTTTTATTATTTATTTATTTTTTTTTCACTTACAACTAAATTGAGGATTAACTAATTGAAAACAGAAATAAGTTCAATTTAACCCGTAAAGAAAAACAAAATTCTGTATCGAGTATTAAGAAAATTTTAAATACAACAACAACAACAACAACAATAATAATAATAATAATAATAAAGTTAAATAAGTATAAGTTACAGTGCTTCAACATTTTACTTTTCATATGCGTTAACAGCTTTCAGAAGAATGATATAGATTGTGGTTTTCTTTTGCTTCTTATTTGGCTAAAATATTAAATGCAGTGTAAAAAAAATCCTCAGATAATAATAATAATAAAATTCAGAAAACATAAAACTTTTCCATCAAACACAAACTGATTGATACAGAAGTATTAATAAAATGTTTTTTCTATTTTACGTCGAAAGTACTTTTCTCTAACATGGAAAAAAAATATAATTATGTGCTTGATTCTCAAATATGTTGAACCATTTAGAAATAATGAAACATTGCAGCAGAAAGTAACTTTTTTATTTTTATCATTTCAGAAACAAGTCTATAAAGCATTTCTTTTGATTTCAATGTTGTTCTAAGAAATAGCTGGAAAAATTGCATTTAATTTAATAAAAAAAAAGGGTTTGTTAGTAGACAATTATTGTTTTTTGTCTTTAATGATTTTTAGTTTTTCGATAGACCGAAGTTTAGTTTCTTAAGAAGTTAAATAATAAATTAAAAGAAATTTTTGAAAAGTATTAGAAGCACACAGAGTAAAATATTTTTAACGTGAGAAGTGAAACGATGAAAGTTTTGTGATAAAAATAAGTGAATAAAACAAACAAGTGAAATAAAGTAGCAAATATATATATATGATATACGCATCTTTATTTCCAAAAGCATGGTTTTTAAGAATTGCATTTTTTAAAATCTTAAATCAGAAATCAGTTAAAAATTCTTTGTCTTAAATATAAACCTTTCACAAAACTCTTCCATTATCAAAGTAAACCCAAAGTTAGTAAATGCGATATTTTCGAAAATATGAAAAATATTCGAAATTTTATGCAAACGTCTCATATTTTTAATATACTGAAGTTACAGATATTTTAAAAATACTGAACTTATTGCTGATTATAAAAAAAGTTCCGACATAATACAACTTAGTATCAATAATATATTGCACAAAACAAGAGAGCTTAATGAAACAATATTCTTAATGTATTTTTCTTTTATTTATTTATTTATTTATTTTTATTTATTTATTTATTTATTTATTTATTTATTGCAATTACAACTAAATTGAGGATCAACTAATTAAGAACAGAAATAACTTCATTTTTACAGGCAAAGAAAAACAAAATTATGTATAAAGTATTAAGAAAATTTTATTTTGTGCAAGAAAATTTTAAATACAATAATAATAATACCGTATTAACTCGCACCCCGTAGTTTACAAGAAAAAAATGGCGATTTTTAAAAATCTCGTACATAATGCGCACCATAAATTTGACATGCTAATGAAGAATGACCAAATAAATTTCAGTAAAGAAAATCGAAACAAACATTACATCAGGCCAAAAAACAAGACGAAAATGTATTTTTAGACTTCGGGTAGTAAGTGAATGACAGGAAGTAGGAATGGGTGGTGGTAATTAGCAGGGGTGCCCATAGAAGGGTTTGGTGATGCAAGATGCATCATAAAATTTAGTTTTGGGGGGAGTTTGAGAAAAAGTTCATTTGGGGGGGGGGGGGGATTTTTAAATTCTTAATGTTTTCTTTTTTCTTATTGTAAAAAAAAAAAAAAAAAAAAAAAAAAAAAAAAAAAAAAAATTCTTGATTTTTTAAATATCACTTTTAATTTTTTTCAACATTTAATTTCCATGAAAGTTTTTGTGTTTTCTTTTTCTAAATTCTAGATAAGGGCAATAAGAACCCATTCTGCTATACTCAACTCGCTATCGTTTGCAAATCTTGATTCTTTTAATATCACTTTTAAATTTTTTCAACACTGAATTTTCAGAAATGTTCCCGTGTTTTCTTTCTCTAAATTCTAGATAAGGGCAATATGAACTCTTTCTGGTATGCTCAAATCGCTATCTTTTGAATGTGCAGTAGATTATAAGTAGAATATGTTTTACAATTGATATTTTGTTTAGGTGGGGGGGGGGGGGGGGGATCAATGTTAAAGTATGAGTTTTTTTGGGGGGGGTTGCGTCATTGGGTTTGTGGGGGATGGTCACCACTGGTAATTAGAATTGCTAACTAGCGTCTAAATAACGTTACTAGCTCTGTTGTATATAAAAACTTCAAGGGGTAAAATAAAGATGCTGTATTTCTTCAATTAAGTAAAATTTTCCGAGTTTTAATGTCTTCATTGGATAATTTCTTGTTGCATATGCATGTCGTGTGATTACATCCAACAGTAAAAAATTATTCTGTGTATAACGCGCACCTAGGAGTTTTGACATAATTTTTTGAAAAAAAAAAGAGGCGCGTTATACGCTAGCAAATACGATAAAAATAATAATAAAAAAATAAAGTAAAATAAGTATAAGTTGCAGTGCTCCAACATTTTACTTGTCGTATATGTTAACAGCTTTCAAAAGAATGATATACAGTCGAGTCTCTCTATAACGAAACTTCATACATCGAATTTCTCTACATAACGAATTTTCAGTAGGAACGGTCCCTTTTTCGCATGATTACATCAAAAACAGTCTCTATATAGCGAAATATCTATCTCCATATAACGAATTTTTTCATAAATTGGTCTTAATTTATTCAATTTTAAAAAGCTTCGAAATCATATAGAATCAATTTTCCATCACTTATTTTTGATTTATCTTGAGTGCTGAGTTTTTTTTTTATTTTTTTTTTATTAATATTATTATTACTTCTCTCCTTGTTCTTTAAATCCAACGAATTCATCCCACCTCCCTACCTTTTCACATCCTTCTCAAAACAGAGTCAATTGGATTAATACACACGTAAGAGAGGAATCAATGAGAAGCACATAAGAGAGGCCTTCAAATGGAGGAAAAAGTTAACTACAATTTTTTATTCCTTGTTA
>OZ025302.1:186015293-186065293 GCA_964019185.1 Maratus speculifer | reverse complement strand
AAATGAGGCTCAAAACGCCGACTTAGACGGCTTGTTCTGAAAGATCTATTGCGTTTACTAAATTAAAACTTGCATTACAAAGTTGCCTCTTTTGATTTAAAACACCCTTAAAATATATTTGAATTTTACAATCAGTACTTATAGAAAAAATAATATATTGAAAGTCTTGAATTTCTTTAACATTTCCGACAAGTGTTTAGGCCATAATAAGACCCTGTTCTTATATGTTTAGAAGTATGTTTCTCGTTTCCAAAAGATGAGATAGTTTTTTTTTTCTTTATATTTATCAGAAAGAAAAATGACTACGAAGCTCGCATTAACGGTTCTGTCAGAATTTCTTCAGCGTTTCCCGCAAGTGTTTAGACTAAAATAAGATCCTGTTTCTATGTGTTGAAAAGTATATTTCTCGTTTTCAAAAGATGACATAGCTTTTTTTTTTTCTTTATAGTATCAGAAAGAAAAATGACTATGTGAAAAATTGCATTAACGGTTCTGGCAGAATTTCTTCGGCCTATCCCGCAAGTATTTAGGCCATAATAAGATCCTGTTCTTATATGTTTAGAAGTATATTTCTCGCTTTCAAAAGATGACATAGATTTTTTTTTCTTTTTTTTTTTCATGGTGTCAAAAAGAAAAATGACCAGTTAGAAGATTTGCATTGACGGTTCCGGCAGAATTTCTTCGACCTTTACCACAAGTGTTTAGGCCGAAATAAAATCCTGTTATTATGTGTTTAGAAGTATATTTCTCTTTTTTAAACGATGATATAGGTCTTTTTTTTATATAGTACCAGAAGGAAAAATGACTATTTGGAAGATTGCATTAACGGTTCCTTTCTTTGGTCTTTCCCGCAAGTGTTTAGGCCGTTATAAGATCCTGTTATTATATGTTTAGAAGCATATTTCTCGTTTTCGAAAGATGACATAGATCTTTTTTATTTTCTTTCATAGTATCAGAAAGAGAAATAACTAGTTAGAAGATTGCATCGTTTCTGGCAGAATTTCTTCGGCCTTTACCGCAAGTGTTTAGGGCGAAATAAGATCCTGTTATTATGTGTTTAGAAGTATATTTCTCTTTTTTTAAATGATGACATAGATCTTTTTTTTTTATAATATCAGAAAGAAAAATGACTATTTGGAAGATTGCATTAACGGTTCCTTTCTTCGGCCTTTCCCGCAAGTGTTTAGGCCGTAATAAGATTCTGTTATTATATGTTTAGAAGTATATTTCTCGTTTTCGAAAGATGACATAGATCTTTTTTATTTTTTTTCATAGTATCAGAAAGAGAAATGACTAGTTAAAAGATTGCATTAACGATTCTGGCAGAATTTCTTCGGCATTTACCGCAAGTGTTTAGGGCGAAATAAGATCCTGTTATTATGTGTTTAGAAGTACATTTCTCTTTTTTAAATGATGACATAGATCTTTTTTTTATAATATCAGAAAGAAAAATGACTATTTGGAAGATTGCATTAACGGTTCCTTTCTTCGGCCTTTCCCGCAAGTGTTTGGGTCGAAATAAGATTCTGATATTATATGTTTAGAAGCATATTTCTCGTTTTTGAAAGATGACATAGATCTTTTTCATTTTATTTTTTTCATAGTATCAGAAAGAGAAATGACTAGTTAGAAGATTGCATTAACGATTCTGGCAAAATTTCTTCGACCTTTACCGCAAGTGCTTAGGGCGAAATAAGATCCCGTTATTATGTGTTTAGAAGTATATTTCTCTTTTTTAAACGATGACATAGATCTTTTTTTTTTATATAATACCAGAAAGAAAAATGACTATTTGAAAGATTGCATTAACGGTTCCTTTCTTTGGCCTTTCCCGCAAGTGTTTAGGCCGTAATAAGATTCTGTTATTATATGTTTAGAAGCATATTTCTCGTTTTCAAAAGATGACATAGATCTTTTTTTTTTTTTTTTCATAGTATCAGAAAGAGAAATGATTAGTTAGAAGACTGCATTAACGGTTCTGGCAGAATTTCTTCGGCCTTTACCGCAAGTGGTTAGGCCAAAATAAGATCCTGTTATTATGTGTTTAGAAACAATATTTCACTTTTTCAAACGATGACATAGAACTTTTTTTCTTTATAGTACCAGAAAAAAAAAAATGACTATTTGGAAGTTTGTATTAACGGTTCATTTCTTCTGCCTTTCCCGCAAGTGTTTAGGCCATAATAAGATCCTGCTCTTATATGTTTAAAAGTGTATTTCTCGTTTTCAAAGATGACACAGATATTTTTTTTTTCTTTATGGTATCAGAAAGAAAAATGACTAGTAAGAAGATTGCATTAAAGGTTCTGGCAGAATTTCTTCGGCCTTTACCGCAAGTGTTTAGGCCAGAATAAGATCCTGTTATTATGTGTTTAGAAATATATTTCACTTTTTTAAACGATGACATAGCTTTTTTTTTCTTTATAGTATCAGAAAGAAAAATGACAATATGGAAAATTGCATTAACGGTTCTGGCAGATTTTCTTCGGCCTTTCCCGCAAGTGTTTAGGCCATAATAAGATTTTGTTCTTATATGTTTAGAAGTATATTTCTCATTTTCAAAAGATGACATAGATATTTTTTTCTTTATAGTATCAGAAAGAAAAATGACTAGTTGGAAGATTGCACTAACTGTTCTGGCATGCCTAACTGCCACCAACGCCTTTAATTGCCCAGATGATGTCCATTCCTTTTACCACGCAGATGTTTCCACAGGTTGTCGGGTAAGAATATTTAAAATAGTTTTTAACTATGCAAATATAAATATGAAAAATTTTAACATTTCACAAACAGATGAACAGAAATTTTTTAACTTCTAAACATTGCACATTTTCAATTTTTACACCATCGTATAGGGAAAAAATATACTTTTAAATGCAATTTATTAGAAAACTGTATCTTAATTAATTTTTTTAATATTTTTTTTTATTTTTAATACCGTTTTTCTAATAGTGGCAACACAAGTACTCCATTTCTATTAAAAACAATGGGCTTTATTGGCGTGACATCATATACCACCATCATGTTACTTCTCTGCTGTGTTTATTTTTGTTTGTTTTGCATGTGCTTTTTTTCGCATATCATCTGATTCTTTCTATTTGCACGTATGCTACTTACTTCTAGTTTAAATGTATAAGAAGTTTTTTATTACTGCACATGTAAAATGTCATCTATTTAATATGAACAAGTATCCTTAAGAGACTTTGATCAAAGTGATAAATGAATCAAACGAACACCATGGAAAGCGAACTTCTCTTTAAAAAAATAAATAAATAAATAAATAAATAAAGATGAAAAAAATTGAAGTCCATTCCTTTTGCCACGCAGATGTTTCCACAGGTTGTCGGATAAGAATATTTGAAATAATTTTTAACTATGCAAACATAAACATGAAAATTTTTAACATTGCACGAACAGATGCTACTCCAAATGTACCATAATTAGATTTGACACGAACAGGAATTTAAGATCTGTGAGTGACATTCGGGATTCTCGCTGCCGCTTGCATAGAGCCAGATTGCTCCATTTGGCGAGAAAAAGAACAAGCAGACTCGCCAAATTGTGAGTCCTTAATTTCTACCCCTTTTGTGTGCAATGAAGGTTGAGATTCTTATAAGAGTTATTGAATGATTGATGTCTTTTTGCATCTTCAATCGCACTGTGCCTTTTACATTGTTCTATTTATAGCGATACTGATTTTAAATTAATTCAGTTTAGCAACAATTAAAAACAAAAAGGTCTGTGCGAGAGATATTTCTCTTTGTCAGTATCTGCGTAATCAGTATCTACGCAACGATGTTGTGCCAGTAAAACACAAACAAAATTACTCACATCAAGCGCCTGCTAGAGAAAAATGTTATTAGAATGCGGTGTCAAAATTAGCCGTTATATTTTTGCTTAGTTGTATGCAAAATATTGTCTGGCAGGCCCTTATTACCGCATGGACAAATCGGGACTTTGCCCATGGGCCCCGGACCTTAAAGGGCCCCCAAATCCATACATTAAATTATAAAATACTTACTTTCTTTTTCCAATTCCAACTCTTCAACAAGTTGAAGTTATTAAACTCATCTTAAAGTAATATTATAAGTTGCTAAAGTTATATAAAAGAGTTTTGTTCTGCACGAAGGAAACAAGTCGTTGGAGGCCACCGTAATACTTACCCATCATTTATATGCATATGAAAATAAAATATGTAAAAACTATTTATACAATGTATTTCAATTCCAAAACTAAATTTAAATGTTGTTAATACATATAGTAATACTCTGTTAATGAATTGCTGGTGCACCAATTTCAACAAATTATATAAAACAACAAACTACTCAAGAAGTACCAAACTACGTAAAAGAAACATCTTTATAACTCCAAAAATAATAATCATATTAACTAAAAGTTTGCAGCGTCGGATTAAGCGTTTCATTTTCAATTAAAATATACCTCTGAATTGAAATTTGAATGAAATACAGGATCATGAAAAATCGAAGAATGTGGAAAACAGGATTACAAATATCTCGACAACTAATTATCCGATCGACTTCGTTCTTTGTGCAAAATTTTTGTTTTTTTATTGCCTTTTACATGCATTCCTTAAAATAAAAAATTCGAAAATTTTTATGTACCTTTCATCAGAACGAATTTTTCGAGAATCCAGAAAAAATAGTTCCGGATAATCGAGGTTGCTGATATTCAACAGGCTTCGTCCCATTCTTACATACTAAGTACATACAAAATTTCAAGTCTCTATATCAATTTCTTCGTGAGATAGAGCGTTTACAGACAGACAGACGGACGGACGTCAAATTTTTTTGTTTTCTAAAAATATGTTTTTCGAAATCTCCAGTGTCTAATAAATGTAAATCCGTCAAAAAAAAATTTTCGATTTTGAAAACGATTGCAAGACTTACCCTATACTACGTATGATGGGTAAGTAAAAAAAAGAGTACTTTTATTAATTAAGGTATTTAATTTAGAATTGGCGAAGATGAGAATTTTCTTCTATTTAATATACAATGTGAGAAAATATGCTTATGCATTACACTTACACATATGAGTGGCTATCAATTATATTTGAATAACGCTGCTGTGATTCGAAAGGGGCCCCCTAATTTATCTTTGCCTAGGGCCCCAACTAGTCATAATCGGGGCTTGTTGTCGGGTCAATCATATTTGTGTCGGTTAAGAGTCGAAATCTCACAGCAATTTTTGTGTATATTTTCCAAATGGAAAATCAAAAACAGCTGTTTTCAATGTTTATTTAGACTGCTAAAAGGATATCAGGAACATTTTTTACATTTAAAAGATGTTTAGAATGTATTTGTTTTGTACTAGTTTTGGTAGCAAAAGGTCGAATTTCTATTTTATGAACAATTACAAAAAACTAGTTGGATGTGTCAATCCCGAAACTTTCTTCTATCTAATAAATACATTTTAATATAAAAAAAAAAAAAAAAAAAAAAAAAAAAAAAAAAAAAAAAAACGTGGTGAAGCCAAAGTTACCCGCTATCGAATTTCCTCGAACATTTGACCTAGCCTAATGAGATTCTGGTATCCAAAAAGCCTAAAACGCAAAATTTAATCAATATTCTGAGAAAATGAGCTTAGTAGTGCCTCATGTTGGGTAATTTATACTAAAACCTAATAAGCATCTATTGATGTCAAGACCTAACAGAATCTGAAATTTGATGGAATTTCGTCCATTAGTTCTTGAGATGTAGTTAGAACAAAAAATTTGCAAAACGTAGCACAGCAACACCATATCTTAGACAATTTATGCCAAAACGTAAAAAAGCGTCCAATTATGTCATGGTGTAAAAGAATCTGAAGTTTGATGAAATTCTGTGCATTAGTTCTTGAGAAATAGCTAGTTTAAAAAAAAAACCGTGTAAAATATAGCACAGCAGCACCATCAGTTGAAGGATTATTAACAAAACGTAATCATCGTGTCGTTATGTTATATGTCATTTTGTAACAAAATCTGAAGTTTGATGAAATTCTGTGCGTTGGTTGTTGAGATATAGCTATCGGAAAAATCGTGCAAAATGCAGCATAGCTGCACCACCTGTTGCAAGGTTAATACCAAAATGTAATCAGCGTCTAATTATGTTATATATTCTAGTGTAACAGAATCTAAAATTTGATGAAGTTCTCTGCATTAGTTCTTGAGATATAGCTATCGCAAAAATCGTGCAAAATGTAGCATAGCAGCGCCACCTATAGGGCAGTTCACACCAAAACCATATCAGCGGCTATGTATCTCAAGGTATCGCAGAATCTGAAGTTTGGTGAAATTCTGTGCATTAGTTCTTGAGATATAGCTATCATGAAAATCATGAAAAACGTGGCATAGCAGAGCCACCTGCTGGCCAATTTACACCAAAACGTAATCAGCGTCTATGTACATCAAGGGATGACAGAATCTGAAGATTGGTGAAGCTCTGTGCATTAGTTCTTGAGATATAGCAATCATGAAAATCATGAAAAACGTAGTATAGCAGCGCCACCTGCAGGCCAATTTTCACCAAAAACCAATAGGCACTAATTCATATCAAGGTCTAACAGAATATAAAATTTTATTAAATTTCGAGCATTAGTTCTTGAGATAGAGCGCCCACAAATTTTTTGTCACATACAGACAGACAGACTCACAGACAGACACACAGACTCACAGACAGACGGACAGACTCACAGACAGACATTTTCTAAAAATAGTCAAAACGTGTTCAGGACCTTCTAAAACGTATAAATCCGTCGAAAACGGGAAGTCGAAAATTTTCATGAATCCAATACTTTCTTCTTGTAAAGATAGAAGAAAGTAATAAGATACAATGAGGAGTTACAGATCCATTTGTCAGTGTTTCAAGCCGAATTTACTTTTCTGACATTTTTATTATTATTATTATTATTTGGCTACCATTTTTTATTAGGTGCGTTCGTAATTATGTAAATACGTAGCACCTATTGTTGTCGCTCAGTCTGTCCGTCTGTCTGTCCGTCAGTCTGTCTGTCCGCATATAACAACGCAAAAACTACCCAAACGAATCGTTTGAAATTTAAAATACATAATTGTTACATAATTTTGTCGAGTCTTTTCAAATTTTATGAAAATCGGATGGATAGATCAATTACAGGGACAATCAAAAGATTCCGTTACATTACGGTCAATGGGGAAAAAAGTTTCAAATGCATTTTAATCGTTTGAAATTTAAAACGTATATTTATTACATAATTTTGTCGAGTCATTTTAAATGTTATGAAAATCGAATGCATATATCAATTACAGGGACAATCAAAAGTATTCCGTTACATTACAGTCAATGGGGGAAAAGTTTCAAATGCATTCTAATCGTTTGAAATTTAAAACGTATAATTATTACATAATTTTGTCGAGTCATTTCAAATGTTATGAAAATTGGATGCATAGATCAGTTACAGGGACAATCAAAAGTATTCCGTTACATTCAATCAATGCGAAAAAAAGTTTCAAATGCATTTTAATGGTGTTACACTCATTTGAACATAATAGAATTGGCATGAATCTTTGAAGTACGTACTAAAATATACATTTTGTACAATCTGTGATGCAAAAAATATTTATTATTAAATTACAGAGCCACACAAATGTATTCCACTAAATAATGTTATACGGGAAAACATTGTTTGGGGCGTGTTTTAGTTATATTAAACTACTTCACATTTTTTGAATAAGATATACGTTAATGAAGTATAATAAAAATTACTCCCTGCATATTTCCGGAACACAAAGATTTCGACCACTATACTGTATCCAAAGTACGCTCTACTATATCAGCAAGATCTGAGTATTTTAAAACTTCGTTATCGTACGAACGCACCTCATTTGCTACGCTTCACGTGCAATTTCCAACTTCTTTCTTATTCCCCAAATCGCTTATGTTGATCAAAAGCTAACGAGAATTCACATATCTAATCTGTGACAGGGACATATTATATCTGTTCAAATAAGCATTAGAAACCAGGGCCCAACTACCAAGTTTTTGAGCCCAAGTCACTTTCAATTTTTCATGCCACCTTAAATTGGTTATTTTATTAAATACAAGTTTTTTTTTTTTTTTTTTTTTTTTTTTTTTTTTTTTTTTTACTTACTAAACAATTATTCGAAAAGTGTCAACCCCCAAAAATATGTTTTCCGGAAAATTTAAAAATGGTGTCGGAATTAAAATAAAATATTTCTTCTATTAGTTATTGAAATGTGCTTTTAACTAACCATATATTGAAAAAATACTTTTGTCATTTTATCGTACTAATATCGCAAATATCGCATTTTTTACAATTATGATTTTTATAAAATGGAAATTTAGATAAAATTATGACAAATTTCGTGCCTCTCAGAAATTTTGTGCCCAGGCATGGGCCCCGGGTGCCTGTGCGATATCAGGGCCTGTTAGAAACGGAAACAAGCATCCCAGTAAACAGTTTATGTGATGCTTTTCCAGTTTAAGAATCTTGGTGAGATATAGAAAATGGCTTTAAAGAGAAAAGGAATTTTTTCACATGCATAAAAATGTATGTGAAAAATAACTTTACAATACAATAAAACCTTACAATACTTGAACCTTACAACCTTACAACTCTTGAACCTTACAATAATGTGAGGTTCAAGAGATTCAGGTGATTTTAAACATTTTAGTATCAGAAATTTTTGTATAGTAGTGGTCGTAATACATGAAGTTAGATATATTTTTCATTAAATAAGGCAAATAATTCATTACAAAATGCTCTGGTAAAAGGTGCTTGAAACTCGAAATTTTCTGAAGTGTGCGAAAAATGTATTGGCAACCTAATCATTGTTTAATATTATACAGACAATTTTTACAATATTTATTTAATATAAAGAATCTATTTAGCTGTTTATATTTACAAACAGAAGTAAATTGTCAAAATAATAATAATAATAATAATAATAAATAAATAAATACAAGTATATTTATATCTATACATAATATTATAATATTAAAACTATTCATCGTCAATATTTTGAGATTTCTTTTACTTTTCTTTACTTAGAAATTACTTTTCCATACTATTCCTCTTAAATATTTAATAATGAATTTAACATTGATGCAACAAAGAAACTTCATTTGTATTTTTTGTATTTTAAATATTTGTTTATTATTATTGTACAGAAGTATTTATTTCTATATTTAAAGGGGAATAAAGAAGTAAAAATATATAATGAAAATTTTACACAAACCGTGGTGAGAAACAAGAACTAGGGTAATTTTTCCAGTTTTGTTTATGCACAATTTAAAAATATTTAAAAATAGACGCAAAAGAAGAGCCAAAAATTTTTTTAATTCTCCTTCTAATGCTTTTTTATTTTTTATGCTTCTTTTCAATGTAAAAAATTGCACATTTAAAATTTTACTGAGATTTTAAAAGAAGAAAAAGGGAATAAAAAAAAAAGCTCAAATTTATAGATTGGAATTTTTTAAAAGAACCTTTTTTTGTGAAGGGTATCTATTTCTTAAATGTAATTTTGTGAAGTAGTCTCCCCTTTTCCTAAGCAGACTTTTTTAAAGGGGTTTAAAAGAAAGTTTTAAATATTTCCTCGATAAGAACTACTTCTGAATCGTGGTTATGTCTTTACAATGTACACTTCAAATTTTAGATTGGAATTTTGTGAAGGGCACCTTTTATTTAAATGTAATTTTGTGAAGTAAAGTCTCCTTTTTATTAAACTTATTTTTTTTTTTTTTAAAGGAGATTCCAAGAAAATTTTGATTTTTACTGGATCAGAAGTATTTCTAAATCGTGGTTATGTCCTTATAATGTACAGCTCAAATTTATAGATTGAAATTTAGTGAAGGAATCTTTTTATGGAGGGTACACATTTCTTAAGTGTAATTTTATGAAGTAGTGTCTTCCTTTTCTTAAACAGACTTCTCAAAAGGAGTTTCAAGGAAAATTCTAATTTTTCCTCGATCAGAATTACTGAATCGTCATTATGTCCTTAGAATGTACAGCTCAAATTTATAGATTGGAATTTTGTGAAGGTTACCAATTCCTTAAGTGTAATTTTGTAAAGTACTGTCTCCTTTTTCTTAATCAGTTTTTTTAAAGAAAATTCTAATTTTTCCTGGATCAGAACTACTTCTGAATCGTGCTTAAATCCTTACAATGTAAATTCACGATGTCCTCTTCTTTTTTTTAGGTCTATCACTTTTGTCAAAATTCTCAGCTGCAGACGTTTACGTGCCCAGAAGGTCAAGCATTCCACCACGTAACTTCTAAATGCGAAGATGCATCAGTTGCAGAGTGCATTGAAACCATGGGCGACCATTCACAGCATGATCATCATCATCATCACCATAAGCGTTCTGTCGATGAAGATGAAGAATATCACACCATCGACATTCACAATGCCAAAAATAAAGTGATTGAAGCTTATGGTGCCATCAAACCTATCGTTTTAGAAACCATCGAAAATGTGGCACCCACAATTTACATCAAGTTTCAACGAGATTATGTACCTGCATTGAAGAGTTTTAAGGATGAAGTTTTGCCATACTTCCGTGAAAAAATATTGCCTGAGATTCGTAAAGAATATCGATTTGTTCTTAACATCATGGGACAAATTTTTGAAAAAATTTACAAGTCATATGAATTGTCCGACTCAAATCAAATTACAGTTGTATCCTTCAATGATATTGTTGAACAAATCGCAAACGAAATTAAGCCTTTGTTAGATCTTGGTCGATATTTGTCAGCTAAAGCATTGAAGAAGAGTTAAAATACCAGAAATTGGTCTAATTTTTGTATGTCACTCTGTTTGTTATATATGTCTTGATGTAATTGTTTTAGAGTGCAACGTTGCATTTCCAAAAATAAATGAATATATTTTTTTCGATATTGAAAGTTTTATTTATTTTTAAAAAGTCATCGCTACTTATTCATATGATAACATCATTCTACAGTAACTTAAAAATAATCAAAATATTGGCTTTATTATAATTTTAGGAATACTACTACATACCTGCCAACCTGAGAAAATTCAAATTTGTAAAACAATACGTAAATGAAATTTTTAATGAATTTTTATAAAATAGAACATGAACGACATTTTAAAATGGTATCTATGAAAAAGAACATAAACAAAATTTCTAATGAACTTCTCTGAAACAGCGAGTGAGCAAAATTTCTAATGAATTTGTAAAAAATGTGCAATCTTTTTTAATGTCGCATAACTGATACATTATATGCGTAAACATTTTTAAAGAGTGACCTAAAAACATTCCTAATACATTTTTTTTAATCACACCTTGCCGGAAAGAGTTAAGTATTTATAATTAAAAGTAGCAAGAAAATAATTCATAATTTAAGGGGGTAAAATGGAGCTTAGTAAAAAAGTGGAAAAAAAAAAGTATTTTAAGTGTAAAAGTGTAAAAAACAGCACAAATGTGTAAATTTTACACCTAATGCGCAAAACTTGGCAAGTATGCTACTATTTGTACATCGGAGCCAGGTCCATCGCTAAGACTTTTTATTGATGTGGGAGAAGACCTTAAATTGCCAAGTCAAATTTTCATATTTGTCAACTCGTTTTGTAATTTTGCCAAGTTACCACACTTAGAAAATGTAATACAGTTCTTATTTGTAAAAAGTTTAATAATATTCCCAATTAGAGTTGTAACTATTGCAAGTTCTATCAAAAATAGGAAATGTATTACAGATTTTATTGAATTTTTAATTAAATTTGCCATAGAAGTTTTAAATTTGCCAAGTGTAACAACATTTGGGAATGTTTTGGGGGGGGAGGTCCCCCCCCCCTCTTCTTCGCGAGGCCCCTGATCGGAGTTTTAATTTCAAATAAAACCAAGTCTATGTTATACCTTGGACGATATTTAGCAACTAGAATATTCAATGACAATTAAAAGACGAAAATTTAGTATTATATAAATATTCTGTAGCGGCACTGTTACCGATTCCACGGTATAAAAATAAAGAGTAAAAAAATGTATTTGGATGTAATTTTAACTCCTTGGAGACGAACGACCGGTATACGTGCCGCTAAAGATGCTCAGAATCTTTGATTCCGATTTCTGTTAAAAGAATTATTGATCTGATAGTGGAATTAATTCTTAGCATAACTTTGTGGATTGTCTTTACCAGTATAATTGTAGTGTGAATTTTGTTTTTCTTAATCCGAGCATTTTCGTAATTTATATAGGCAAAACTTTTTGTTTTAACCCTTTGCGGCGCAGGGCAAATTCATTGTTTAAGTGTTGAAATTAATTACTGACACCGGAAATTGAAAACAATTTATTTATAAATAAGAAATAAATATATTTCACGCCGTTCAATACACAATAAATTTTTTTATAAAAATTCCGGTACCAATGTGGAGTTTGGGAATTAAAATTAAGCGGTTTCGCATATGTACCATCACGCCGCAAGGGGCTAACCTCTTGAGAACGAGCGACACGTATACGTGCCACAAAAAGGCTTAAGAATAATATTTATCCCCTCAAGTAAAATTTGCCTTATTCAATCGGAGCATTATCTCGATTTAATGGAACACAAATTTCTTTCTTTAAAAAACTGGTGACAAAACATTAAAAATTTCGTAAAAGGCTTCCGTCGCGAAGGGATTAAAACCCCCGGTGATAAAAATTTAAAAATTCTGTAAAAAACGCTCAGTCTGAAGGAGTTAATGCTGCAACAATTTTTTATTCAGCATTTCAGCATAATGGACCCCCAATTCCAACGTATAATAATTCTGGTCAAATGACACTTGCTTAAGCAGAAATCAACGAGACTTTAAATTTTATTTTTACATGTTTTTTATACTATATGCAGAAAACTATGTGTAAACAGGGCTCTCAAGAAGACTTTATACTCGAGGGAAAGAAGAGAAGCCTTAAATTGCCAAGTCAAAATTCAGTATTTGCCAACTCAGTGAAAAGAAAATATAAATTTACATTTTTATTAAAGTTTTGTACTAATTTGCCAGTTCAGTTTGTAAATTTGCATTTGTAACAGCATGTTCAAACGTTTGGGGGGGAGGCTCCCCCTGCCCCCCCCCCCTTAGCCAGGTCCCAGTGTGTAAATGGAGTCTGTTATAACAGAATTTGACTTTCAAAGTTAAAATATCATTGCCCATACGATTAGAATACTATACTACACTTATACTTATTAAATCGGAATTTTGCATCAGGTCCTAGCTATTCCGTGTTCACAGGTTTTACTGTATAATATTGTTTTATTTATTTTTTATTTATTATTATTATTATTGTATTGCAATAAAAGTTGCTAAGATAGAATCCCAAGTAACAAGAGAAGTATGCAGAAAATGGAAGAAGTAAAGAAAATAATTATTTTACATGGTTATTGGCAGGTTCCATTTTAATAGTGTTTATATGTCTACATTATAATTATTATTATTTTTATATCCCGCATTTTTGCGAAACTAGCTGCACTTTTTAGATAAATCCACATAAGTCATGTGGTTAAATAATTATTTAAAGTACATATAAATGAGAAAGTGAATTTCCAAAATTTTAAAATTATGAGTTTTTCTCTATCAAGCTATTACTAAATTGCTGAATCTGCATTCAAAGAACACTACAATCTGAAAAAAAGAAAAAAAAAATCTAATTTTGCGGTGTATTTTCTTTATTTCTGGAATGTTGATTTACAAGGAAACCAATGGTAGCAGTCAGAGGTTTTTTGCAATTTCCCAAAATTTGATTTTATGGATAATGCCCATTTAAAACTCATGTTGTCAAATAAAGGGGTTAAAGGCTGGTACATCCCTTCATTTACAGGGGATCATAACACCTTTTTTTAGGGGTGGGAGGGGGGGGTTACATCATTAAATAAACAATTTTTATGTTGAATAATTGAACGCTGTTTCGCATCCTAGAATGGTTAATTTCTGATACTTTGGAAAAATCGTTTTCATTCATAAATGCACAAAAAAAGTGCATTAATAATCGTAAAAATATAAAATTTTGACATTTTATTAAATATTAAGAAATTGAAGAATTTTCCATTTTCTTATAAAAAACAAAAAATCAATCTGAAATTGAGCATTTTGAGCCTACTTTCAGGACTTGACAGCTACAAAAATGCAGTCATGAGAGATCAGTTGGCTGTCGCGATTTGAAATGTAATTTAAAACCAGGGCCGTAGCCAGGTGGGGGCCAGGTCGGGCAATGCCCGACCTAGCACAACTGGCTGGCAACTTGATCGACAACTGACTGGTGCATTTAGTTTCTAAACTTTTTTTTAATAACTTTTTTAGAATAGACAGTAATCTAAACAGACACTCATCCCTAAAACTTCTCAATTCAGACAGTTACGAAAAATTCATTCGTTAAAAACATTTTTTTTTTTTTCATTTTATTTCAGGAGCTGTAGAAAATTTCCCATTTTGTTGCTTTGTAGAAATTTACCGTACCGCCTCTCCAAAGAGTCAAACTGCGGATTTCAGAGAACAATAGGGTTTAGAGATTATCGTCTTTTTCTTAAACTGATCCTAATGTCCGTGAAAATCACTTTCTTGTAAATCTGTCGTACAGAAAATTTATTAAAATCAGGTAAGGAGAAAAGCAAAGGCTTGGAGTTTCTGTTGCAATTGGCTGCCTATTTTGGCTTGACATAACAGGTTCTACAAAACAGGCAACTATCATCTGTTACGATGGTTTTGTCATTGTTAACCTCAGTATGTTGCTCTTGAGGGCTTTTAAACAACTTTGGAAAATGTTTTTTGCCCTTTTTATTTGATACTGTTGCAAATTATAAAACCTTGTAACATCATTATCATACAGAATTGCAATATCTAGATAAGGTGAGAAAGGGGAAATTAATGTATGGTTATGAAGCGGAAATGTAAATTGAAAAACTATCAAAAGTACCAAACGAAAATTAAAATTTTGAGGTAATGAAATATTCATTTTTATTTTTACATTTTCTTTATTCATAGTTACAGTTTACAAACAATATTTTTTTACGGTTCTTTATAAATATTCTTATTCACTTGACTTTTCGAAATTTTTAATGCATTCGCGGACTTATTTTTAAATGCAAAGGCATGACATTCGCAGGCAATATTATTGAAGTAGTTTAGATTCGAAGAACATTCTTCATTTTTTTACAAATGCATTGAAACTTGAGCTTTAAACGATAGTGTCTCAGATTACCTTTCCTAGTTTCAAAAATTCATAACACTTAGCTTCTTATTTACTTTGTATTTTTTCCTGCAATATCCTTTGTATTCATACGGGCAGGGGGGGGGGGGATGTTATTTGTTATCGTGAGGTCAGAATAAAAATAATTGCAATTTTATGGCATTATGAACTTAAAAATATTTTCGCGATTGCGTTCGAGAATAGAGAATTAAAATAGATACCATAATAGTGCATTATATTGCCGTACATTTTCAAGATAGATTTTAATTGGTGTGATACTTGCTGGCCAACCCGGCGTCGCCAGTGATGTGATGATATTAACCTTAAATTTATTTTAGTTTATATCGTTAATTCGATTTTTAAAAAATTGATATTTTAAAACAAAAATATTTGCTAACAAACTTCGTATCGGAGGTCCCGCAATATTTATACCGAATGTAGAGGTCTGCACGGGCCCGGGCTTGGCCCGTGGCCCGTACCCGGCCCGGCTGGCGGAATCCTTCCGAATTTTCTAACGGGCCGGGCCGGCAGAATTAGAATAATTTTTTAACGGGCCGGGCCGGGCCGGCAAAAAAATTGAACGGGCCGTACGGGCCGGGCCGATAAAAAAATTTAGCGGGCCTGACGGCCCGTTATAATAATTTAGGCGCAAACGATAAAATAATAGCTGTTGTTAATGAATATGACTTTAATGAAAATAAGTAGAAATGTGCGTTACAAACCAACACTAGTTTGACAACATCAATGCAGAAATGTAACTTCTACAGTGTAGAGATCGGCAACGGACAGTTACATTGTGTGTAACACGGGCTTAATATTTTTAGCAGACTCGTGCCGGGGCGAAATCAGACTTGCATTGTTTTTCTAAATACAGACAAGCCGGGCCGAAACTAGACTTAATTGGTCTCAAGATGTGTATGTCAGACAACATGATTTGTAAAGTTATTAATAGCGATAAAGAACTTATGTTAACGTAATCTTTGTTATGTTACTTCTTGGTGATTCTTAAATGCAGTTTTTTACAAAATGCTAAAGTTTTGTAAATTTTCTGACTAATTTTTAACTGTAAAAGCATAATATTTACAAGCCTGATTTTTGAAGGGATTTGGAATCAAACAGCGTTTTTATTTTTTGTAAAAAGGATACTTGTATAACCTTGTTGAAATATAAGTTATTTTGTCAAATGGTTGTAAATTTTTCTTCCAAGCAATGTTGTCGCTTCTGGAAATTCTATTCAAAACGCTAACTTTGACAGTATTTTTTTTTAGCTTTCTTGTATCAAAAAATGAATAAATCCATTTGATTACACAGTTTCTGAATAAAAACATCCGCTAATCTAATGCATTTTTGAAAAAAAAAAAAAATGAATTCAGAAAGTAGCTCTTTTGAATTAGAGAATGAATTTGGATTTGGAATGTTTAATAAAATAATATAGGAATGTTTCCATAAATCTATTTTTACTATACAGCTTCCAAAGCTAGGATGTTTTTAACTTTCTTTTTTTTTTTTCTATTATTCGAAACCATATTAATTTTTAATGAATCTTTGTTTGAATATTGAAAGTCTAAGAATCTAAGTAATCATAAATGTTGAAAATGTATATTTCCTGTAAAATCCTCCTGGTGACATATATGCAGTATTCTTTAAAAAAATTTTAATTATACGATAAAAATCTAATTTTTTTTTAGAAATAATATAAATATTGACGGGCCACAACGGGCCGGGCCTGTTTTCACTCATTTTTGTACGGGCCAGGCCTAAAATGTAAAATATGAACGGGCCGGGCCGAAATAAATTTCCAACGGGCCGGGCCGGTCCCGGGCCTGGAAATTCAGGCCCGTGCAGACCTCTAACCGAATGCGACATTTTAAAGTGAAATGTACACTCTTTAAAATATCTTATATTTTTTTCCATATTTCAACAACAACAAAAAATAATGGCAAATTCAGAATTTTAAAAAGAATGGAATATTTTTTTTAATATTTTATTACACTGTAATATATATATATATATATATGTGTGTGTGTGTGTGTACGTATGTAAAGTTATTAAATTTTTTCTAGAAGACTGGGATTCCTAAAATTTTTCATTTAACGGTCACAACAAAAATTCATGTAACCGATTCTATGACATGAATTTTTGCTGTTATAGTTATAAAAAAGTTCTCGGAATCTCAGTTTCCATGAAAAAGTTTAATAACTTTACAGTTTTTTTTTTTTTTTTTTTTTTTTTTCAGTGCAGACATTTAATATTTAAAAGAAAATAGTTCTAATTGTCTCAACTCTTTGAAATTTTTATAAGTCATAAATACAATGGTTTCAAAGCCTGTACACAAGATTCGTAGAAAACTATTGATATTTAACTGGAAAGAAGCTTGAAAAAATACACTGCTCAAAACAATTAAAGGATATTTGAAGCTTTATATAAAATAAAGATGTAAACGAAATTTTTTTTTGCCGAAAATAGAAGAAGAGAATCACAAATGCAAATTTTTCTGTTTTTCAAACTTTGGAGTATGCAAATTTTGAGTTCTACGCCAAAAACGTCGCTTCAGCGGCAGCGAATGAAATTTGACTTTCCACTGGATAAAAGAGAATGAAGACAAGGATGATCAGCATTCAGTGATTGCTTTGTTTCGATGAGTACGATGTCTCAGCGAAGTCATTTGACAGATTCAGAAGCTTGGAGAATTGTTGGTAGGTTAGAAGGGGGTCAAACTCAAGCCGAAGTAGCGCAAGCCATTGGAGTGTCACAAAGTGTCATTTCTAGGATCTGGAACCGTTTTTTGGAGAGTGGATGTACAGGCCGAAGACCAGGCCAAGGTCGTACACGGGCAACAACGCCCAATGAAGATCAGTATTTAGCGTTAACAGCTCGGAGACACCGAAACATGGACGCTACTCTTCTCCAACTACACCTTCGCTCGGCTACAGGCACCACGATTTCAACTCAGACTGTCCGATGGTATGTGTTAGATTAACATCAGGGCATCGTCGCGACCGCAGGGAGGGGGCAACCGAGCATGTCAACTGGAGGAAAAATGAATGGAGCAATATTCTGTTTTCTGACGAATCCCGTTTTTCTGTGCATCCGGATAAAGGCGTATTTTCATCTGGAGAGACCGTGGCAGTAGGAATAATCCTGCGTTCGTGCACGAAAGTGTCAGATTTGGCGGTGGAGGAGTGTTGGTGTATGGTGGCATCTCCATTGACGGGCGCATTGACCTCTACATCATTCGAGATGGAGCTGTAACTGGTCGTTGATATAAGGATGAGATCCTCAACCTATTGTAGTCCCTTACGCTGCAGCAATCGGAGATAACTTCATTTTAATGGACGATAACTGCAGGCCACATCGTGCAAACCTGGTGGAGGATTTCCTTTTCGAGGAAGAAATCGTTCGAATGGAATGGCCAGCGTGTTCTCCAGACATGAATCCAATCGAGCACATTTGGGACGCTCTAGGAAGACGAGTTTCTGGCCGCCAACAACCCCCACAAACTCTCCAAGAACTGGAAAAAGCTCTTCTGAAAGAGTGGGGCAGAATACCCCAACTCGTCATTAATAGCCTCATTGAGTCCATGCCTCAAAGGTGTTCAAGATTGCTGGCCGCCTGTGGAAACCATACCCCCTACTGAAAATGATTTTCTTTGAAGAAAACACCTTTTTTTATTCTTTTTTTCTCATATGCACAAACTGTGTTTTTTTCCTTTTGTACACAAATGCGCAATAAAATGAATTTTTTTCTGCCAAACATGTGTAATTTATTCTCATATAACCTACTATGTCTGTCGACCGTGTATCAATCAGCTAAAAAGTTTCCCAGTTACAAAATCCACCTAAAACTGCAATATCCTTTAATTGTTTTGAGCAGTGTATTTTAAGGCACATTTCGTAAGAAATACTACTTATTACATTCTCCCTATGATGGAAAAGCTTCGCAGATATACGCAGACCGTGGCCCCCAGAACTTAACACCCCCCCCCCCCCCAGCTGAAAATTTGATCTATCTATCTCCTATATATCACTTTTATCTCCTATATATCATAAGAAGCCGAAAGCTTATGTATAACAGATTTTTGATATCATTAAAAAAATGGTTTGAAGGGGAGAAAAAAATAGTTTTATAAAGAAAAAAATCCTAACTTCGTCAGTTCACAAGATATGAAATCAACATAAATTTATCAAAAATCTTCTTATGATTATCAAAAACATTTATATTGGCAATTTTTTGTTAAGACCAACTTTTAGAGCAAAACAAGTAAGAAAAATTATGCGTTAAGCATAGATCATGAAACACTTTCCAACATTTCCTGAAATCTTTAACAAAACTTCGTTATTTAGGGAAATAAGTTGTTACCGTCTATAGACAAAATATTTATTCCAATACTTTTTAATAGCCTTGTATTTGAACTGTAAGCTGACATAGATACTACATAATGTTATATGAAAATTTAGATAAATATAATGAAAATTTAGTTTAGCAAGAAAACACCTAACAGGTTAAAATTTCTCTTTCAGCAATTTACACTAATAGATGTATAAACTAAACATACTTGAATACTTTTGTTCAGTCCTGCAGTTTACCTATTACCTTTATAACACGCGCACGCCAGTATTTAACTATAATTTAATTCAAACTAAAATACCCTTGAAACTACTGAAATCATAGTTTCAAAAATTATCATTCATTTACGGTCATGTATCCATTTCTTTGTCTGGTCCTGTATATCTTTTTATCTATATTCTACAAACATTTATTAGTAAACTAATGCATAACTCTTTTAAAAACCACTATTAAGTAACTTATGCTTATGCTTATACTCAGTAACTTTTACGAATACTTTTATGTAGTCCTGTATATCAACTGTAGCATTTATACACACCATATAACATACATACATATAGTTAAAATTAAAAGCGCATATCACAATTAAAAATTCATTTCCTGTCATCATTTCTAATAACAGTACTTTGGATAGAATATACTATTTGAAATCTTTTCTTTGTCCCTATAAATACTACGCACTTTGTATTATACATAAAATAATTTATATCAAACCTGAGTGACGTATATCAATTTCATTATACATGATATAGCTTAATATAATTAAAATATGTCGAAAACAATCCCCCTCTACCATTATATAATGGAATTCTTTTGTGTAACCCTGTAAATGAATAACTGTTCTTTGCACCGCATATTCTATAGAATATGTGTTTTAGTGTACTTCATAAATGCATATCAATTTTTTTTAAGATTTTAAAGGAAATAACAACTTTAAAATTCATTTGAAATTATTTTTTTCCATTGATTGTAATGCAACGGAAAACTTTTGTCTTCATTTGAAATAGGGTTCGTTCTAGGGTAATCGTCAATAACTTCTAAAAAATTTCAGGGCAATCTCAGAATATTTATGAGAGTTAGAGCACAAACAGACGGACAAACCAACCGAAGTCATAAACACTTTTTAACTTTATTCGAAAGTTTAAAAGTAGGAATAAAAAAAATTATCAGCTTTGTCAATTCACACGGTATCAAAACCTGCATAAATTTATAGTACTATTTACAACTTTTGTATTGACATATGTGATTTATAGAACCACCTTTTACACACACACACACACACAAAAAAAAAAAAAAACATATATATAATAATAAAATAAGGGGAGGGGTTGTAGAAGAAAAAAAATCACATCTCCGGTAATAAAAGCATCTCCGTTTTTAAGTCAATAAAAAAAGTATCACTGGTGTAATGAAAATTTTTGACAGTACTTAGAGGTGTTGTATATACAGTTGCATCATTCAACGTGCACGCACTGTAATAAAAAGCACGTCAGAATTTAAAATACAGCGTGTAGTTCATTTAATGAAACAGTCGCCACACGTTTTGAATTTATTGCATAAATATTATTATTATTATCTATAACTTTTGTGGTAACAAGTTTCTGATACGATGAATTCTACTAGTACATGATATAAAAAATATTCACAAGGGATGAAAAAAATTGGGTTTGAAGAAAAAATACCGTATTGACACGATTCTGATAAAATCAACTCTCACAGAAAAATGAAATTAAGGTATCCGACCACGTTCGGAGCAATTTTTTCCGTAAAAGCGATTAAATTACTTTTTAAACTTGTTTTTACTAAGATTATGACTAGAAAATGCGAAAAAAAAGTAAAAAATATTTTATTCATTGACAAAATTTTGATAAATGGAGGAATTTATCGCAAAATTTAATGATATTTGACCCAAAACGCTCTAAAGGAAATTCTACTGTATTTATCATAATTTCCTATTTACACTTCATATTTATGACATTGGCGAAGGGAATGAACTAAAATCTAGGAGATGTTTTAAGTATTTCAAAACTTATAGCGTATCGTACCTGTTTACATGTTAATTTTCATAAAATTCATCGATGTCATTCCACAAAAACATCCATAAAACAAAAAAATATTTATTCTAAATTTAAATCTTTAGTTCATTCCCTTCACAATAGTGTAATAATAATAATAGTGTAAATAACATATATTTCATGGTGATATTCCTATAACTTTTTGAGAAATCGTGTTTTGCGTTTGGAATTTTCACTGAAAATTACATTTTCCAAAAAATGCAATTAAAGTGTCGATTTATGTTTCTCAAGAATTTACAGTAATGTGTATCTATAATAAACAAATTAGCCTCGAACCCCCAAAAAATATTGTCCATGAAGCATATTATTTACATTTCTTATAATTATTAAAAAAAACCTACCAAAACCTCGAAATTTTTCCAAACACACGGCCTTTTAAACGGCGCTCCCGGTTTGAGTGACAGCTGTCGAGTAGTTTAATCGCTATTACTCCGGATCTATTTATCTTACAATAAAAATAAACACAGTTTTGGAAAGGTAAAAAGTTGGTCTTTATAAAAATAAAATAAAAAAGTTTTGACAATTTTGGTCGAAAATTGCATTTTCAACGTGGTCGGATACCTTAAAGATTCGTCAAAAGCGGCCAAATAATATTGTTATGCTGTGTTTATCTCTAATCTTGATTTAATTTTAGTTGGTGTAATTGGAACTTCGAAATCTGTCTGTACTTGCAGTCAGAGTCGACTGGAATTTCTTTTCTAATATCCAAACTGTTTGAAAATGTTATCAGTTATAAACACATATCATAGTTTTGAAGCATGTATAAAAAAATCATGAAAGTGTATTAATCTTTAGTTGGGATCTTGCCTGCTTAGTAAATAAATGACGTAACTATCAACGTAATTTCTTCTTTATATTAAATATTAAGTCATGTAAAATTCCATAAATACTGTAAAATCTGTAAATAGAGACTGTCTATCACACAATTTTGTATTACATGAGAGCCCTTTTAAGGTCCCGTTGAAAGGAATACCATACAATAAATAATGAATTCAGGGGTAATATGTTAGAAGAGTTAGTCCCCTACATATTAAAATGTCCCTCCCGGAAGCTTTGTAATTTTGTGCTTATTAAAGTTGTGTAAATGCAATTCCCACCCTAAATGTTCAATACTGTACCACTCCTGGAGCATCATTAATATTTTCCGGAAAAAAAGCCTAAATTCAACACTGCAGTTATACCTGATACAATAAAAACGTGTCTAAAACGGAATTTTTTATACCTTTTGCGATTTTATTTTTACAAATTTAACTGTGAGTTTCTTGGAATAATGAATTATTCGTTTATTTTTATTGAAACATAAAAATGCATGTGTGCAGATTTTTCAGCGGACGACAGGAGAGGGGGGAGGGGAGGTCCACAAGACTACAGGCTGGTGACGCAGATGTAGCAATCCTCAACAACATCTAACATTTTTATGGAAATGTATAATCTCAAACACATTTACAAAAATTAGTTTATTAATAAACAGCAAAATGAAAGAATATCACATACTTTATGAAGAGCTATAAACTTATACTGAATACTTAATATATACTTTAAAAGTCATAAAAATAAAAAAATAGTAATTTTGCCCTTTCTGGAAAAACATTTGCGCGACCTGGAAGAATGGTCTAGCTACGGGCCTGTTTAAAACCCCACAATATTAGCAGATTCCTCGAAAGATTCTTTGCCTTTATCGAGAAATGGAAAACGATAATTAATGACATTTGTTCTGACTAAGTGTGCTTGAAAATGCCTTGCATCTGAGATTGAAAATGATTTCTTAAATGCATCAGAAAGGATCTGTTTTGGATTTAAGTACAGATTTAGGGAGTAGAAAGATTCTCATTGTTTATCAAGAGGTAAATTTCAAAGAATGTAATTTCATTTTTAAAATGTGCTTTAGAAATCTTCTTCGTCCATTGAGGGGGGGGGGGGGGAGGGTATGACCTTTCTGACCTCCTCCTTGGATCTGCCATTGTGAATTATCATTGTTGAAGTTTTCAGGATCAGCTAAATACGATTGAAGATAAACCAAAGGATGTCAAAATGTCAGTCAAGAAGGTGTTTAGTGCTACGGAAAAACAGAAATAATAAATGTCCTTAATCAGAACCCTTGATTGTTTATTCAAAATATTATATCTAGCAATCTCAATAGGCTTGACAACTGAATAAGATATGTCTCAGGGCATATGGTAAGTAAAATTCACTCAAACCAGGCCACGGATATACCCATCACATGTATGTCTATTGGGAACGGTTATTATCCGTGGTTCAAAAGCTTTTGAAAACATGAGTAACTCTGAAAATATTCTTTTGCTATTGAAAAGGTGTATGTGATGGTCAGGAGATTTACCAGACTATTCTGGGTTAAAAAGTATGGATCATTAGCATACCTGTCAATTTTTGAAAATGGCAAAGTATAAAATAATAGGAAAACGTTACTTTAAGCAACATTTAACAACAAAATCTCATATAACATGTTTTTTTTTTTTTTTTTTTTTTTTTTTTTTTTAACCCATAAATAACTTTTTTGCTTTGTTCTAAAAACATGTGCTAATACATTAATAATATTGAATAATACATTGATAACTGTTTATTAAAGTAATTTGATGATTAAAATATATAAAAAGAGAAACGTTACAGATTCTCATTAACAAACTGATTTATTTATTTTTTAATTAATAATTGCTTTTGAAAGACTGGAAAAAAATTATTCAAAATACGATTTCTTTTTATATGCAATGAAAATTAAAAGCTTCCCTATGGTTGATTATAGCAATGAAACCTGAGTTCAGTCGTCTTTTAACAATATGAAATATATTACTTTTGCAAAACATTTAGTTATTAAAAGAAACTAGAGAGTAATTCATAATTTAAGGGAAGAAAAATAAAAATTCAAAGAAACTTTGCATAAAAGTGTAAAAATGAATATTCTAAGTATAAAAAAAATTTCAAAAAATGTACATTTTACACCTAAAGTGTAAAAGTTGGCAAGTATGGATTAGTATACTAGAATTTTCTATTTATTCTCAGTAAAATTGGTTGCCTGTAAAGTCGGTATACGGGCGAAAGTTTTACGTGACAACGACTTTGAGTTGTAAAATAATTTTAATGTGAATATTCATTCGTATAGTAGGAAGAAGGATGAAATAATAGTAACAATTTAAAACATTTATTTATACAAAGAATTATATTTAAAACATTAATTTATACAAAGAATCTCGCACTGAATTTCATATTAACAAAATTTTATTTTTACCTTTGCACATACATACGTATTTATATACAAATATACATACAATAACTTGCAATACACTGTGTTTGTTAAACACATTTTACTTCATGTTTATTGATGTCAAATGTTGAATTTTGTAAACAGCATATTAAAGAATTTTTCAATGAGCAGAATATAACTAAAGTAAAATGGCTTTCACTAATCACATATCATTAGTTTTCCATAATATACCACCGAATTACGAAATAAACTACACTTATTTTCTTTGTACTTTATACTAATAACTAATACATAACGTATTTCGTCTTAGTTTGATACTATCTAAAATTCCTATTAAGCACCGCCCCTTCCTTGCAGCGAATTCACATTCACGTTCAGAAAATGGTCCCACAAGTGACCGGAAAAAGTTAAGAGAAAAGTGAGCGCGTATCGTGAGCGGAGCGTAACGTAACGTAACGCAGTTTCTTGAAGTGTTTCCCGGCAAACCAATTTACAAGACGTTGTCACGTCAAAAAATAAATAAGATTTTAGATAAATTGGATTTTGGTTAATTACATAAATAAATTGGTACTGAAAGTATTGGATTTAAATTTCTTCTAAAATCCAAAATTAATCTTATTAGTATATGCGTGAAATTTACAAGTATTTTTCATTTAAATACCGATAAATTGGACAGAGATTTTAGTTTTCCTATGAAAGTACCGAATATTTCAGAAAATACTGCCGAATTTGGTGTTTTAAACCGATTTCCGGTATATGGAAATAAAAAAGTAACGGTCATTGGTTTAAAATTACTAATATCATTATGATTTATTTTGAATTCATAAAAAAAATTAAAAAAATGAATAAATAACACTTTTGTGGCTTTAGGATTTTGTGGGTAGATACCTGAAATTTTTAGATAGATAGGACTGAAATTTCAATACTGGAATAACTCAAAGAAAATCGCATAATTGAACAGTCAAAATAAATTAAAAATAAAATAAAATGGAAAAATAAATAAAAATGTTCCTAAATCAAAGTTATATTATTGTATTTTAATTAAGTATTCTCCTTTTCTTTGTCTGAGAAAATTGAGAAAGATAATTTAAACATTATGATGAAACCAGGGTCAGACATTCAGCTCAAAATTACCACACTCCCTTACTCCCCCAGCTTGACAAAAAAGATGATTTTTTAGTTTGTAACTATATTATGCTTTATGCTATATATAAATACTTTATACTGTGTAGTTGGCAAAAATTTAGATAAATTTAGAAATGCATGCCATAATGAAAATGCAATTCAAGCAATAATCGCTAGTAAGTAAACAATGATATGAAGAGACTTTGTGTGTTCTTGCAAATGAGCCATAAAATCAACTCAATCATATTATATAGAATGCACCTTGTAGTGAACCTCAGTAATTTAATATATATTTCATCATATTTGAAACAGTGTAACATCATTAATATACTTTTCAAATATTTTTCCCAAGTAGGCTATCATGTAAATGAATTATTTTGTGTGATCTTTAATTTGAATAATAATGCGCTGAAATCCATATTCCAATTAAAATATCCTTTAGTACACGACAGGAATTTATATCAATTTCTTTATGCTTTAAATATTGTAATATCATTAAAATTCACCACAAAATATTCTTCCTTCATAGATAATAATGTAACTTTTTTTTTTTTTTTTTTTTTTTTTTTTTTAGTGTTTTTGTAAAAGTAACTATAAATGAAAAAACTTCATTTTCAAAAGCGAACGTACCGTGGTATGCCTCACATTATTATATATATCAAATACATGACTATTCGACTGAATTTAAGAGAGAGTACGAATCGAGGGCAAAATGCAGGATGTTCTTAAATTAAAAAGGGCGACTTTGTGATATAAATTTTAATTTATTTTTGTTCGGAAATACGTGAAACTAGCAGGTGTTGTTGTTCAGAAACTATCTAATCGCACTCAGTTTTTTGGTTTTATGCAGACACAATAGGTCTTACAGAACAAGACGTCAAAGTTGGCTTTTTGAACTGCATTTCCCGACGAAAACAGAAAAACCGATCCAAAAGCAGTAGAAAAAAGCGCGACCACGTGTTCGAAATCGCTTATAACTCTATAGATAATTTAATTATCCTAAAATTGAAAACTAAGTTCGATTCGAAATCGCTTCCAAAGTCAGATCTTCTAATTTTACATCTTTCTGTTAAAAAATGAATTTGTAAATGTGTCAAAACGTTTTGCGCTTGTTAAGAGAAAGAGTTGAGAACAACCTTACAGCTCAGCTCAATAAGCGCAAAATGTTTTGACACATTTACAAATTCATTTTTTAACGAAAAGATATAAAATTGGAATGCTTGACTACACAAGCGATTTGGAATTGAGCTTTGTTTCCTATTTTATAATATTTAAATTGCCTGTCAAGTTATAAGCAATATCGATCACGTCATCGCGCACTTTTTTTCCTTTGTAAGACTGAAATTTTTGCATTCGTAGAGAAGTGCGGCTCAAAATGCCGACTTTAACTGTTTGTCCTGAAAAATCAATTGTGTTTGCGAGAAAACAGAAAAATGAGTGTGATTCAATAGTTTCTGAACAACAACATCTGCTAGTTTCATACATTTCCGAACAAAAATAAATTTAAACTTATGTCACAAAGTTGCCCTTTTTGGTTTAGAAAATATATAAAATAAAAAAGTTAAGAGTAATAACTCTCACAAAACAGAGATTCTTGAAAATTCATAAAATATTTTAAGTATGATTCTTTTTATTTATTTATTTATTTTTTTTCCCTTTTGCACATGGTGATATCATAAAAAAATTAGTTTTAGGACTATTTTAATATAAACAACTTTATGATTAACACAAACTTAATAATAGAGGAAAAAACATTTTTAAAATATTGATATTTTTCTAAAATTATAGAGAAAAACTTGTACCGTTAAAACTGCTATAGCTAGTACTACCATCACTGCTGCTACTAAATTTTGGTGCCGCAAATATATGATCTCCAGATCAAATGACACTTGCTTATGCAGAATTCAATGAGACTTTAAATATTATTAAGATTTTAGTTCCAACCCTGGTTCTTTATTACACACAGGGCCATGCATAAACAGTGTGTGTGTGTGGGGGGGGGGGGTCACTGAGGAAATATTATTAGAAGGCCCACATTTTATCTAGATTGTTTTTTTTTTTTTCGTAAATTATACTGAAATGACTAAAACTAAAATCCACACCTATTGTAAGTGAACATAAATTTCATACCGAGTACTAGTCACATCTATATACATAACAGCAGAACCAAAAAAACTTTATTTAACTATAGAATTCATTTTTTTTTTTCAGTTACAGGAATACTATAAGGATAATGTGAGGATTTAAAGAGACATAGGGTACCGAAAGAAAGGGGGTAGAAGAAGAAAGCCCCTTAAAACTTTAAAAAAAAAAAAAAAAAAAAAAAAAAAAAAATTAGTCATTTTTGGTTATTTTATATCATTCGACATTAAAAAAAAAAAAAAAATACTATCTGTCCTTGGGGGACCCTCCTCTCAAGCCAAGGCGCCCGGGGCAATTGCCCCGCATGCCAATGCTTTAGTCAAGTCCTGATTACCAGGGACTGATTAATGCACGGGCCTCTGGGGCCTTGGCCCTGGGCCCACCAATTTCAGGGGCCCACAAATTATGTGACTGATTTTTTTTTTCCTCAATCAAATACCTTTCAAATAAAGTTGTTTTATAAAACATGAAATGTATAATTTAAATATTCTGAATAACGCAATAAAATTTTCAGAAGCTTTTAACCTAGGCACTTTTTACCCAAACAACTTTGTCAACTCGTCAAAAAGCACGTCTTTTTTGTGAAAGTATCGCCAAAAATGGGTAGGTAGGGGGGCCCAATTTTTTAACTGGTCCTGGGCCCAACTTCAGCTTGATCGGGCTCTGCTGATTACACATCTGGGATGTACCAATTTCAGTCTTGATTCGACAAATGCGAATATTTTTTCGAAAATGCTGTGAAAGTTAGCATTTTAAGCAGAACTTATGGATACGACAGAATAAAAAAGGAAACTGGCCAACCCGAAACAATAGGCGCTTTTAACTCAATATGTAATTTATTTATTGGAAAATGAAAAACTCTTCAATTATAAATTACTTTAATCTTTTATCTACCGCCTTATGAATTCATGAAAATTTTACATTCTAATGAATTTTGCATAAATTTTTTAAACTAAATTAAACGATTTACATAATCACTTAATAAATATTTGAAGGATTTAGAGGGATTGATTACATTCGAATTTACAGGGATTTTGTGCAATTTTTATAATCCCACTCAAATCTTTTATTTTTAATTATTTTCTTAGTATTTCGTAAAATTATAAAATGTACAAATATTATGTTCTTACTATATAAATATAGGAATATTGCCGAACTGGAAAATCCCCATCCCTCTCCCTCAGAGCCAAGAAAGATGAAAAGATGCAAAGGCAAAAGAAATCATCCTTTTAAAAATATTTTTGTTTTGTATAAGCAATAAGGCTTTTGTAAGAAGATAAAGTAATGTATCTGTAACGCATTCTAAACAGTATTACAACTAATTGACGTATTTAAAGAATTTTATAATAAGTTATTTTAATGGTACTTATAAGTACCGTCGATAGATAAAAGGTTAATAATCATGCCAGAGACTATCATGCTTTTTTACTTAAAATGAGAAAAAAAAATGCTCCGGTAAGTCTCTTCTCAGTGAGTGGATACCTTTTATTTTATTTTATTTTATTTATAAACTTATTAAAAACAGCTTAAATGATTATCTTAATGTACATCGAAGTCACATAAGGGTTAACATATTTTTCATTGTGTTAAGGCTGTTCTCAACTGCTTTGCCCAAGAAGCGCGAAACGATTTGTCACATTTACAAATTTATTTTCTAACGAAAAGGTATAAAATTAGAAAGTCTGATTTATTAGTTATTCGTAATCAACCTGAATTTCAAATTTATTTATTAGTAAATTACCTATTGAGATGTAAGCAAATTCGATCCGATCCTGTCATAAACATGTTTTTTACCCCTGTTTGAGTGGTTATTCGTTTTTCGCGAGGAAATTCAGTTAAAAACGTCAATTTGACAATATTTTCTAAAAAATCTATTGTTTTTTTTTTTTTTTAAAGGGGAGGGTGTGAGTGTGATTAGATAGTTTCTGAACAGAAATTTCTGCTAGTTTTACGCATTTCGGAACAAAAATAAATTAAAACTTCTGTCGTAAATTTGCCTTTTTTTTTATTTAAGAACAGTCTTAATAGAAATCTGATTATTGAAATGTTTAAGATAGAGGAAGGTTGACATTTCAAAAGTATTTAAAATTGGGTTAATAAGTTTTCCTATGTGTTTAATTATCTGAAAAAAAAAAAAAAAAAAAAAAAAAAAAAAAAAAAACAGGAAGAATTTTAAATTTTAAAGCATAATAGTGTCTTCTAAGGGGCTGTGCAAATGTAACGTTATCATTTTAGGGGGGGGGGACGTCTGGCATATGATATAATAAGATACCTATAGAGGGGGGGGGGTGCGTGGCTTTTGATATTGATATCATTTTGATCCACTCAAAAGTCTCTCTTTTTATTTCTAACATGTTTTTTGGTACAAAATAGCATGTTATCTTTGTTTTTGCCTCTTATTTATTTTTATAAAAATAGAAAGTTATTATTAAAATCACTAAATTATTATTTAATTTTAAAATATGGAATACCCTAATGGCTGACATTCCTATTTTCCTTTATTTGTGTATGCATATATAATCACGGTTCGAGAAACAATAGATGAAGTATATTTGGAATGGATCTTGTGTTTAATAATAAATAAAATTAAAAAAGAGAAGGAATGTTGCTCACTTGTTTTCAGGGTTAAGAATTTCTATCTTCCCCCCCCCCCCCCTCCGTTCGGGGCAAGTACAACAGAATTTTATTACTGTTGAATGCATTCTGTAACAAAAGCTACTATAAAATACTTTTAAATAGTAACTATTATTTTAAAGTGTTGCTTGATATGAAGTATTTCATATGTAAAATGATATTTTATTGGCATCTCTTCATTTGAATCATAAAATTATGCTAAATATAAGTGTAACCAGATTTGTATATTTATTCGAAAAAAATAAATAAATTCTAAAAACTATTTTTTTTAACACTTTGATAATGATATCATTACCGGGGGGAGGAGGTGAATCGAATAATAATAACATATGATATCGAAAAGGTTGGGGGAGGGGTCCAAAATTACCAAAAAGTTGATAACATTATATTTGCACATCCCCTAAATTGTCTCATTTAATATGTGTTTGAGGGGAGGGGGAGCTCATTATTGTTTAGTTGTCAAAGAAAAACTTGAAAGGGGATTTGGATTACAGGTGTTGCCAAGGTGATTAAGCAAGGTGCAATATTAAAGGAACAGGAGGTGTGAAAAAGCAGTGATTACTCTAGGGCCAATGAAAGGACTGATTCACCTATCTTAGCCAATGATTATTGGCTTATTGTTATAAAAATTCTATGGGTAGTGATACCCCTAGGGAATTCACGATAGTATAAATAGGAGAGAATGATCGGCTTGAATATTTATAAAATTTGTGACTCAGGTTTCTCCCTCAGTTTTGAAAGCTCTTGTGGAATAACTTGTATACTTGAAAGATCTCCTAAGTTGCTGTTTGCTCTTCAAGGTAAGTTTATTTAAGATTCTTTATATGTTATTTTGGCTTGTAAATATATGTAAAAGTTGTTTATCAATACTAATTGGTTTCTGAATATATTTGCTTCTTTTTCCTATTTTTTTTCTCATTTCTTATTGGTAGGAAAATATATATATTAGTTGAGATTTAGTAAAATATTGGTCACGACTATAAATAGTTAGAATTATTATTATTTTTTTAAAATAAAAATACTAAGAGTAATAATTTTCAGAATTGTAATTTTTAAAATATAATTTTTAAAAAATAATTTTCAAAATATAAATTTCAAAATGTAATTTTCGGAATAATAACTTTGCAAAATGTAATTTTCGGAATAATAACTTTGCAAAATTTAATTTTCAGTATTTAAATATGATTTTCTTCTCTCTTTCTTTCTTTTTCCTTTTTTTTTCTTTCAAGAATAGTAATTGAATTTTACTAACAATGATTTTCAAAATATTAATTTTCAGAATAATAAGTTTAATTGCTTTCAAAAATTTCTATCTCCAGTTACTACTCTATCAAAATTGCAATTTTCTAAATGATATTTAACAGCCAATTTAAATATTGGTCACGACTATAAATAGTTAAAATAATTATTTTTTTAATAAAAATACAAGGAGTGATAATTTTCAGAATAATAATTTTCAAAATATAATTTATTAAAAATAATTTTTAAAACATAAATTTTAAAATGTAATTTTCGGAATAATAACATTGCAAAATATAAATTTCAAAATTTAAATAGGATTTTTTTTTTCAAGAATAGTAATTGAATCTTACTGAGAATGATTTTCAAAATATTAATTTTCAGAATAATAAGTTTAATTGCTTTCGATATTTTCTATCTACTTACTAATCTATCAAAGTTGCCATTTTCTAATTTTTAAAATGCCAATTATTTCATCTAAATTATTTTTATTATTATTTTCTATCTTTCATTACTTATTGGTAGATAAATGTATATATTAGTTGAGATTTTATAAAATACTGGTCGCGCTATTAATAGTTAGTTTTTTTTTTTTTTTTTTTTTTTTTTTTTTTTTTTTTTTTTCAATGAAAATACTAAGTATAATAATTTTCAATATATAATTCCTTAAAAATAAATTTCAAAATGTAATTGTCGGAGTAATAACTTTGCAAAATATAAATTTCAGAATTTAAATATGATTTTTTACTAATTTTTCAAATGCCAATTATTTCATCTAAATTATTTTTATTATTCTTTTTTATCTTTCATTTCTTATGTGCAGAAAAATGTATATATTGTTGAGATTTTGTAAAATATTGGTCGCGTTATAAATAGCTAGAATAATTAATTTTTTAAAATGAAAATACAAGGAGCAATTAATTTCAGAATAATAATTTTCATAATATAATTTCTTAAAAATGATTTTGAAAACATAAATTTCAAAATGTAATTTTCGGAATAATAACATTGCCAAATATAATTTTTAATTTGCAATGTACTAATATTTAAAATGCCAATTATTTTATTTAAATTATTTTTATTCTTTTTTATCTTTTATTTCTTATTAGTCAGAGTTTCCATAAATTTTAAAGTTGAAATGAAATTTTTTCTTTCATTTTTATTAGTAGATGAAAATTATTTTGAAAATTAATTCTTTAGCTGTTACTTACCTTTCCAAAAAAATTTCAAGACATTCTGTGCTAATTAAAAGCACTTCTGGAAAAGTACTATTGTTTTATTTATATTTTTTCAATGAAGTTGCTTTGCTTTTTGGTCACACTAAATTTTTATCTGTTAATTTAAAAAATTCTAAATGTGCGAGAATGAAATTTTTCAATGTCTATTTCAATTGTTTTTCACTAATTGAATTTGACTTTATACACGTCTTTCTCTGTGATAGTTATTTTCGATCTTCTTGACCAATGATTAATTATTTTCGGATACATATATAGCCTTCTACTGTCTATTTATCCATTTACCTTTCATGATTTTAGTAATCTACACTCTATACCATTTCAAACTTCAAATTATTTTAATAGAGTTTCATGTTAATTATACTTTGAAGCCTATATAAATACTGGCTTCAGTAAATTATTGTTATGGTAATATCTGAGTTACTTTGGTTTTATTTGTAAAAGTATTTATATATATATATATATATATATATATATATATATATATATATATTTATTTAACAGAGAGAGTTGGAAGAACTATTTCTAAATATTGATATTTTATTCTGATGCTTACATGTTGAATTATTTTATCCAACTTATATTTTTATGCGAATACTTGAACATATTTTTTTTCTATCACAATGTGAATTCAATTGAGCCACTGTTTGGAATAATATTTGTAGCACTGGTGAGTTTGCAGGTCTGTCGAATTTAGAAAACTCTTTTCTGAAGAAAGAGGGGGGGGGGGATGGGGGGAAATGACATTGTGCTTTCCATAGCTTCAAAGCTAAACCAGACTGTACTCATGATCAATGCTTCCAAATGTCCAAGTGATTATCACACAACACAAGATCCTTAGCAATTTTTAAGACCATTTTGGGTAAAAGATTTTCTGAAAGACGAGATTTTGATTTAGATTTAGGCAAAATTTATAGGTGTATCAAATTAGGATTTTTTCCTCCACTAATATGTATGTTTTGTGCTAAATTTCACATTGATATTGAAGGTTATAATTTTTTATGTTTGTAAATAATTATGTACTGTTTTTCGGTCTAAGTTTTATAGATATTCATTTTTATTGACATTTTAATCTTGCTGTTCGATTTCGAATTTTAATTTACATGTTTTCAATCTGAGTTTTCATGTTTAAATTTTTGGTATAGCGCTTGCACTGTTTATTTTGGTGGTTTTATTGTTTGTTTTGTAGTAAAAAGTGCACTGTGAGATGTTTTTATAAAACTAACTACTCTTAGTATTTACATTAGTAATTCTTTAATAATGGAAATGACATATTTGAAATATTAGGCTGTGAAAAACAATTATTAATAGAAAATTTTTAGACATATTTTTTTCATCATGCTTGAGATATTTCATTTTTCAAGATCAATGTTTCCTGAAAAAAATTAAATGATTTCTAATTTTTTAATGTAAGATAATTGTAAATATAATGCATGCTAGATTTTCCTTCAAAACAGTGTACGTTTTCATTTTTTCCCAACATTCTGAATTTATTTATTTACGTATTTTTAAGAAAACTTCAACTTTGCATAATAGTAATTAGAATAAATTGAAACTAATGACTGGCGGCAGCAGGGTCTCACTAGCGTAGTTTTTATGCACTAAAATATCAACTTTGATCTGTATTTTTATCTTCCATGCGTATATTAAAATATGAAAAGAATTTCGGAACGGATGCCGTATCTTCCCACATAACACAGGGTGCCCAGCAAAACATGAATGGCAAATTCCATGACTTTCCATGACCTTATCTCGAAAAATTCCATGACTTTCCAGGGCCCGACTTAGACAGTGGGGGGCCCTGGGGCAAACATTATTAGGGGGCCCCCTTATATCTTAAAATTGTCAATTATACTCAAGTGACTAAAATTAAAATATAAACCTATTGTATGGATGCATAAATTTCGCACCAAGTACTGATTTCAGTATTCATATTTCACATCTTTATACATAATAACAGAAGACAGATAATTTTAACTATTAATTTTTTTATGATGTAACTATTACTTTAAGGGAACGTGGGGCTCGGAAACAAAGGGGGTAAGAGAAAAAAAAAGACCATTTAAAATTGAAAAATAAAAAAAAGAATTTTGGTAATATTTTGTTATTTTATATCATTTGGCCCTCTTTTAACAAGAAACTTTTCTCTGCTTGGGGGGCCCCCTCAAGCCGGGGGGCCCGGGGCAATTGCCCCGCATGCCCCTGCCTTAGTCAGGCCCTGTGACTTTCCCTGACCAAATCTTCCCTGAACAAGCAGGTATACAATGAAGTTTGCTACTTATTTCCAGAATTCTTTGTCAAAGATAGTGATTTTTTTCTGCAATTGTTTTTCAAATTTCTAAATTTTCTTTTCCCTGATTATTTGATGAATTTTGTATCATTTTATCTTTAAATCATTATCTTTTGTATCATAATTTCATTTGCATCTCCAAGAATTTTCCATGACTTTAGAAAATATTTGTAAATTCCCAGACTTTTCATACATATTTTGAAGTTTTCCTGACTTTCCATGACTACTTTGAAATTCCATGACTTTCCAGATTTTTCCTGACGCTGGGAACCCTGTAACGTTTTAGAAAATGATATTAAATTGTAAATTAAATTTATTGGTATTATTATTGCAATTATTTTTAAGGGAAACATTAAATAATTTATTTTCTCTTTACTTGCATATTTTTCAAAATAAATTAATAAATACATCAAACGATTTTTACAATTAAAAATTTCATATTTCAAGCTATGAATTTCCACAGTAGGTTGTCCTGTTTACATTAATATCATCTTTTGAAATGTATGATTCAATCATTAAATAGTCATTTCAGTTGCGTTTTGTAGTTTAAGGTTAAATAAAGTAGTATGAAAAAAGCAGCGAAACAAAACTGCGACTCGCGGGTAGATACGGCATCTAAGTCACAATCAATAAAATAAAATAAAATAAAATAAAATCCCAAATAATAATAATAATTTGCGAGAAATAATACGGAAACAAAATGGCGGCTCGCAGGAAAATACGACATATATTCTCACATGGATATTGGAAGTTACATTATAACTTTTGCAGTATGTACTGTTTTTCGGCTGAATTTTGCTAGCAATCTAAATTTTATAGATGTGCTTTTTTATTGGTATTTTAATCTTAATGTTTGCTTTCGAATTTTAATTTGCATGTTTTCCTATGTGTTTTATAAGGCGATCAAGCTGTTTATTTTGGTTGTTTTTTTTTTTTTTTTTTTTTTTGTAGTAAATGTGCACTGTTCTTAGTATTTACATTACCCTAATAGCATGCATGGTCACAGTGTCGTCACTTTGGTCACTTCACATCTGTAACCAAAATGCCACCACTCAGTGACGTCACATTGTGACTGAGATGTGACTTTCTTAAAAATCTTTAGAAATTTATAAATATACTTCAAAACATGTTATTTACTTTAAAAAACATGTTTCTGGCAATTTATATATCGTCGTTTTTGTCACAGTTTCGTCACAATGTTAATGTCAAATTAGTCACAAATGACACATTTTTCACAAATTTGTCACATTGTGACCACTTTGTGAAACATCACAAAAGAGCTCCAAAACGGCCATAACGAGTTCACATTTTAGTCCCTGTGACTTCACATCGACGTCACGTGACGTCACATCGACAATCGATGGTCACAAAGTCACAATGTGACTTCACAACGACGTTTCAATGACTTCACCATGCTTTACGGGTAGTAATTCTTTAATAATGAAAATGACATGTTTGAAAACTTTTGCTGTCAGGGCTCATACTCATCAGGGGTATATGGAATTCCTGGGAAAATCAGAGGACGAATTTTAGGTTGTAAAAATCAGGGGAATCCCAGGGGATAATACAAAAAAATTCCCAAACCTGAGAAAACCTGCCAAGATGACAGCTATTATGGGAAATTGGGGGCAATTGCTACTATTCGTGTGCTTTATTATCATATGTGATATCAAAATGTCGTTAATTGTTGATATGGAAAAAATTGTTCATCCCGGAAAATATATCAGGGGATTTTTTCTTGAAAAGTGAGTATAAACCCTGGCTGTGAAAAACAATTATTAATAGAATTTTGGTAAATTTTTGGGATATTCATAGCATATTCACTCATAATTTGAAATATTTCATTTTTCAAGATCAACAGGGTTCATACTCATCAGGGAAATAGAGAATTCCTGGAAGAATCAGGGGATGAATTTTAGGTTGCAAAATCAGGGGAATCTCAGAGGATAATAGAAAAAAATTCCCAAACCTGGGAAAACTTGCCAAAATGACAATCTATTCTGGGAAATTTGGGGGCGTGCTTTATTATATGTGATTATGTAATATCAAAAAGGCCTTAATTGTTGATATGGAAAAATTGTACATCGCGGAAAAAAAACATCAGAGATTCTCAGGGAAACTCAGGATTCTCAGTTTTTTCTTGGAAAATGAGTATGAACCCTGATCAATGTTTTCTGGAAAAAAAAAATAATAAATGATTTGTAATTTTTTAATGTAAGAAAATTTTAATTATATACGCGCTAGATTTTCCTTCATAAAAGTGTACTTTTTTTTTTTTTTTCAAATATTTTGAATTTAATTATTTAAATATTTTTAAGAATCTTCAACTTTGCGTAATAATTCGAAAAAATTGAAATTTATGATTGGCGTTTAACAGCATTATCTTACTCGCGTATATTTATGTACTAAAATTTCAATTTTGAGTTATAAAGTCATAGCATTTCTATGCATATATTAAATTATAATAATAAATTTCAACCATCATTTCTCCATTTCATTCCACGTGATTTTAAGAATAAATTACAATACTCTATATGAGTTTTTATATAAAATGTTTTGATATTTATAACATTTTCGCATATCTATAAATGGTAATGTGTAATAAAAACCAAATATTTTATATTTTTTACTTACTATATATTTTTTAAATATACATGTATTTTTAATTTTCGATTATTTATTTTTCTTCCTAAAAACCAAATTAATGTTAAATTTCAATTGTATTTTATCCTTTCCCCTGCCTTTCTTTTTCTTTTTTTTTTTTTTTTTTTTTTTCCTAGAAATTCATGACTTGCTGCCTGATAACTTTCTTGCTCCTTTATTTCGGCAATCATTGAACGTTTTTGAATTAATGAGAGTTTTGATTTAATTAATTAGTTAAAAGGGTTCAGCTACTCTCGTATATTTTGACCAAGACAAAATCGAAATAGTAATATAATAATTAGCAGTAGTAAGGCTCTTGTCTTCATGAGGTGAAGCGCTCATGAGCTGATGTCATTCCTTTGGGAAGATTATTTGCTACCTCGTTTGCATTTGAACATTTTTAAATATTTTTTTTTCTTGCATTGGATAGCTAAGGTGCATCTCAACTTTTTTGATTGCAGATACTTTTAAAGTTAGTTTCACTTTCGAAAATGAAGTGCCATTATAAAAAATATCTGGAAAAAAAAAGGAAAAAAAAAAACAACATAGAAATGCACTTTAGCAATCCAATGCAAATAAACATATATTATGAGTTCTTATATTATCATCTAACCATATCAAATAGTGATATAATATATTTAAAAAATTAGAAATGCAAACGAGATATTAGCAGAAGTTACTGCATACGTTTCTCACGTCAGTTTTCTAAATGCTTTATAATTTTTTTCCCATAACCATGAAGTTATATCTATTTCAATATCATAATTTTGATTTCTGTCTTTGTCATTTTGTTTTTTCACCATTATGATTTAAAAAAAAAATTTTTTGTATTTCGATAACAGTTTTGATTATATGGTAGTCACTAAAAATCTCAATTTTTTGAATGTAAAAGTTTTTTGAATAAATGTTTGCTTAGATCTATGAAAACCTGTTTTTCACCTCAGATAGAATTTCAATTTGAAATTTTACTTTTATCAGTATATTTAATATAGTATTAGTAGTTTTATAGTTTTAATTTATTTAACATTTATTCTTATCTTGTTTTAAAAAGTTACACTTTTTTATATAAATAATTGCTTGCATGCTTCTGAATTCATCTTTATTTTTATTTTTCAATTGCTTCTCGCTTTTCTCCTTTTTCGCTTGTTATTTCTCAAAACTTTTCGGATTTCCATTTTGCTATTTCTCGTGCACTAAAAAATGTCAACAAAATTGCAATAGTTTTTAATAACTCAAAATCAATAAAGCGTTGAAATATTTTAAAATCTTTGCAGTCGATTAAAAAAAAAATAAATAAACATAAACATATATAGATATTGGAATTGTCATAAAAATCACATTGAATATGCGTCATAAAAATCACACTGAATATTTTATAATTTTTTTTTTTTTTTTTTTTTCATGATTGATTACATTGAATACAGTTTATACTTCGAAGTTACTTGCTGTTATATTTATACTTAATTCCAGAGAAGAGAAACTTACATTCTTTCCTATGTTTTAGCACAATTCTTTTAATCAATTAAAGGCAGGATGAAAATATTTCACAATCCTTCTTATACTTAGTCCTCATAATTTTGATTTATATTTAATTTTATTTGTAATGACTCATTTTTGCTAAAGGCAATCATTTTTATCTTTATAATAAATTAAAACATCTGACATAACTTTTTGCAAAAAATGTATTCTTCAATAATTGAAAAAAAAAAAAAAAAAAAAAAAAAAAGAATCATAATTTTCAAAATTTAACTATCTGTTATTGTGTTATTATTGGCTATTTAGGGTATGATTTTAGTTTGAACTTTTTTTTTGGAGGTGTGAGGGGGGGAGGGGATAAGTAATCAGTAACAATGATCAAATCTCTGATCAGGTTTTACAAAATGTATTGCTAAACGCATTTACAAATTTATTTTTAACAGATAGGTAAATTTGAAAGACCTGACTAGATAAGGGATTTGTCAGTGATATTTGTTTTCCATTTTATGACAATTAAATTACCTATCAAGCTATAAGCGATTTCGATCACGTGGTTGCGTGCTTTGGCCCTTTGTCAAACTGATTTTTCTGCATTTTTAGAGAAATGCGGTCCAAAATGCCAACTTTGACGGCTTGTTCTACATTCCAAAAACGCAGACTTATAAACTCAACTTTCAGAATCGATTTCGTAAGTTAAAACATCCAAGAAAGAAAAAAAAAACCCCTACAAACTCAAAAAAGTAAAAGAAATCGGTGTTAGTAGAGATCGATCTCAGCTATTCAATGAAAATCACTTAAAACTATTGAAATGAATTTTACATTTATTATGTATTATTTATTATATTTTATAGGATTAACAAACTTGCCAACTCCCCTGATTTTGGCAGGAGATTTCCTGAATTTTGCCTGATAGAGCAAAAATTTAATTTTTATTCTTAAATTGGGTATGATACAATTAATTTTTCAATAAAGAATATACGTAAAAGTATTATTTAAAATGAATTAAGTTATTTTTATTATTATTAAAGTCTATATTTAAAAAAAAAAAAAAAAAAAAGTCATCGCAAAAAATTTCTTTATTTTTTATTTTAAACCTCCTGATTTTTGTATTCTGGATTAACATAAGAGAGCAGGTATTTTCACGTTAATGAAATAGCCCATTAATAGTTTTTACTACTTAATTTAGTAAATAGTGTAATACCGTATTTTTATTTATTTTATTTTTATAACGGAATCCTGTACACGAAAATTTCATGGTCGCTATGAAAAAGAATATCGTTACATTTTATGAATAGGAAAGTTCTGCAAAACTGCAATTTTGTCTAGGTCCCTATTGATCCCTTTACGCAAATTCAACTGTGTAAAATTAAGTTTATCTAATATAGTAAAATCTACCAAGAAAAAAAATCATAAAATATTCCGTTTTAGAGAAGTTTCCGTTTAATCGGGTCATTTTATTTTTCTTCCATAGGCAGTGGTTCGTCCAAACTTTTTTAACAAGGTACAGTTTCATTTAAATTTTTACTTATATTTATAAAAATTCTAGTCTAATAACTTTCTGAATTTTATACTATCGATGTATTAAGGTTTTATCCTTCATGCATATTTTTGCGGCCGGAACGCAAAAAAGCTTGAATACCGCTGCTCTACTTGAAAAAGTACGCTTGAAAAAAAAAAAAAATGTATCTTTTGATCTGTTCTCTCAATATTTTGAGGCTTGTTGTGATTCAATTAGTACAGCTAAAAGACTTTTGCGGCCGTGACGCAAAAAAGCTGGAATACCATTGCTCTACTTGGGGAAAAAAAAAAAAAAAAAAAAAAAAAAAAATGTATCTTGTGATCTGTTTTCTCAATATTTTGAGGAAAGTTGCTGTTCAATTAAGAAAGTTAAAATATTTTTGCGGCTGGGGTACGAAAAAGCTTGAATATATCTTTGATCTACTTGAAAAATTACTAAGACTACTAATTATCTGTTTTTAACGCTTTGAGACAATTTAAGGGATTTATTAATTTAAGGAGTCAATTAATTTAATTACAAAAGGCTATTTTCTTGCCTTTTTTCATTTAATTTTATTAAATTCTTATATTTTCTAATTTGTTTCCTTAAAATCTTGGTTAATATATTATTGTAACTTAATTAGTGTATATTTAGTGCGCTGATATAAAAAAATTATTATGAATTATTGATTTAAAATAAATGTCCAACATTGGCTTAACGATAATTATAAATGCTGTTTTTGTTTTAGGAGAAAGAACTATGCATAAGTTCAAGGTTGTCTTCCTTTTGTACCTTGTGGTGTCTACTCAGGCCTTTAATACCCCTGAAGCTCCTTCAAGCTCCCAAGTAAGTATTTATGTTTATTGCAAATTTTATACACACGCAATAAGTGAATTTAAATTATTTTTAGTATTAGAAAATTGTACTTTCATTTTTGGCTGATTGTACACTTGTCAATTTCCCTGATGTTGTATCGAGTTCATTGATTTTAAATAGAATTCTCCTGCAATCAGAGTTGTTCGCTTAAAGCTGTTTTCAACTGTTCTGGTTCTGACACATTTCTAAATTCATTTTTTAACGGAAAGGTATAAAATTGAACAGCTTGACTATGGAAACAATCAGACTGAATCTTCCATTTTTTATTTAATAAATTGCCTTTTGAGTTATAATCAATTTCGATCGTGTAACAAACCTGTTTGAATAGTTATTGCTCTTTCGTGCGGAAATTCGGTTCAAAACGCTCACTTAGGCACTTTTCTAAAATATGTATTGTATTTGAAAAAAGGAAAAACTGGAAAATGAGTAAAATAGTTTCTGAACAATACTTACTAATTTTATTAATTTCCAACCAAAAATAAATTAAAATTTAAGTCACAAAGTTGCCCTTTTTTATTTAAGAACAAACATAAGTCAACTTGATTTTAATCACCATAATTTTACTCGATTGAAATCCGTCATTGATTTAAATTAGATTTTTAAATATTATTTTTTAAATTCATGATGTATAAAAAAAGTTTAATGTAGTAAGTATAATTTAGTTTTATGTAATACAGATTATCAATCAATTTTTTGGAAAATAAAGCAAAATCTTTGTCAAATTAAAGTATAATGTGAAATTTAGAACAAATGATTTCAAATTTCATTTGGATCCAATAGTAAAATAAACTTGCAACAGTAAGAAAATCTATACAGGAATATATTACATATAGGATTATATTTTATATTTATTATAGCCTATTAATTATTATTTAGAAAATATCTGTAAAATTAATAAAATTGTATGATTTTTCTCTCTAAAAACAGGCATTGAATTCAACAGATATATTATGCTTTATGATATTTTTTGAAACCTCACTATGCAAAGAATTATCGAAGAGGATAATACTGAAAAAAAAACTATCAAATGCTATCAAAATTATTTGATATACTTAAATTAAATAATTATTTAAAATTAAACTTAATAAACTTAATTATTTAAAGATTACTTAAACTAAATAATTAATTTTAATAATTTTAATTATTTAAATACTATTAAAATTACTTAAAATTTTTATATGCAGCAGTCATTTTAACTAAAATATGTAAAGTGGAATTTATATTTGACATCTGGTTCATTGTTTTATATACATTTTTTTTGTAATAAAGCATTTTTATAGCATAAAAAGTTACAATCTTAATCATTTATGTAAATTGTGTAACAACATTATTATTACTTTGTTTCGATTGATTTTTTCAGCGATGTCGCGCTTTATTTACCCCCCTGTCATCTCAATGTGCAATGGGCCTTACGATTAGTCTAATATTTAATGTGACTATCTAACTTCAGATAGAATATCAGAAACCTAGCAATTTTCATTCGTTTAAGATGGTACTGAAAACTAAACTGGGTACAAATTTTGTCTTATCAGTTTTTATAATATTTATTACATATCTTAATCAAAGGATATGGTTACTCCAAAACATACATATTGCACTATGAAAAATAAGCATTACTGAGTTTCATGTTTTGAAAGTCATGTTTTCAGCAATAAGGGGACCGTGGACCTTTATTTGAGCAACAATCGGCAGTTATTTTTGTGCATATTATTAATTTCCAGTTTGTTCTGAACCATTTTCAAAACTCGCATGCGCATGTATGATGATTTTTCGCAAAATAACTAGTGTTTGAATTTTCTACGAAAGCAGTTTTTTGGTACTACATAATTATATGGTTGTACTTAACGACACAATATGTTTCATGTACTTAAAATCTTTTTATCTGAATATTCATTTATGTTTTTTTTTTGGTAATGCACCATGCGTGTTTTCATCAAATTTCATGAAATTGATAAGGTACTAACTAACAAAAAAAACTATACTAACAAAGAAACTATGTATGCATTTTAAAATTCGAATTTTAATTTTTGAAAATGCAAAATTTTGATGCAAAATTATCTGTTTGAATATGTAACTATGAATTAAAAAAATATCTTAAAATAAACTCTTGATTAAAAAATGGATACACAGTTTTGTTTGAAATGTTTTAAGTTATTCAAATCCAAAATCAATTAAATATCTCAAATTAAGACACATGAAGCATTAAAATAGTTTTAAAATTTTAGATTTTTAAAATCTTAAAATTATAATAAAATTTAAACTTTCTTTTAAACTGTCATATACACTTTATGAAACCCTGATGAAGCCTATATTTTAATAAAAATGTATGCTCTATCTTGAAAATTATTGAAATGTCTGCCATTCCCTCAAGGAAAATGTTTTTACCTTCTTATTCAGAAACCAGAAGATTCAGATCTAGAACAATCACACTTTTTTTTAATTGTAAAAGCATGTTATCAGATTATATATTGTATTGATTTGTATGAGATTTTAACAGGGTTGCTACACAACCTGGAGAACCTGGAAAAGTCAGGGCATTGGGAAATTAGCCAAGTAAGTCAGGGAATTTCAATATTTTTTTCCTAAAACTTGGAAAAGTCAGGGAATTTGATAAACTTTCATTGTGATCTGCAAAAGGGCTTGATCGTTGCGCAACCATAAGTGAGAATCTTCCATGATTTGGTAAACTGCACATTTAAAAATAGAAGAAAAATCATCTATTTTACCTTTTTTCATTTTTTCAAAAATTTCCTCTTTTATCCTCTATACTTTATATTTTTTAATACTCATTATTACAGATTTTAAAACCAGCAGTTATTTTCATGTAACAATAAGTAATTTATCACAAGCTCCACTCCTGACTGAAATGTAGGTTTCCTCTCCTTTTTTTGCCTCCTGCCTACTTTGTCTTTGTACAGGTTGTAGGAAACTTTATTTGAAAGCTTTCAATCTTAATTTTTAAAGAGAGCAATTCCAATTGTAAACCTCAAAGCAAGATCGTTATTGATTTGGGAGGGAAATTGGGATGAATAGCTTAAGATTATTAGCAACTCTATTCAAGTAATTGTAGTGTTTTTTGTGTAATATATCATTTATTTTACCCTCAGCATGTCCACTACACGCAACAACACTAGACTAAAACTCTCTTTAAAATACTCCTGTAAAAGTCAGGGAATATCATTCGCCCATATGAATAAAAACTCTGTTTTAATTCGTTCTTAATAGCTAAATTATGTATAGAAAACAATATAAATTTGTAGGCACGACGGAACTAATTTAATTTTTTTCGATAAATGTCACATCATGAATTATAATTAAACTTTGTGTTATAAAGACCTTTCTAGGACTATAGCCATTCTGAAATTCAGTTAAAAATACCCACTTTGATATTTTTTAAAATATCATTTGTTTTTGTTGAAAAAGGAGAAATGCTGTTTTATTTCAACGGTAGAGCATATAGGCTTGCTCTGCTACAATTCTGCTGTCCTTCTAAAACTGCAAAATACAGTTCTGCAGCTCATTTTGCTACAAAACGATTAAATTCTAACACAACTGAAATTTATCCTGCTGCGAAATTGTTACAAAAATAAATTCTGATCTTCACCCACCCCTGATAAAACCCCTTTCTTCAATTCAAATTCATAGATTTTTTTTTTTTTTTTTTTTTTTTTTAATGATCGGAATGACATTTTAAGTAATTCTGAGTTCGTCACTCTTAACTTCGGCAAATATTCAAAAATTAAAAATAAATAAATAAATAAATCTAGAACAAGCAATTGCAAAATGAAACATCATGGAATTTAATAAAACCCATTTCTTTACAACGTTTTGCACACAGAGTTCATAAATAACATGATGTTTTCGGAAATATTAAAAATATCTAATATTTTAATAATTTTTATATGCAATTAATACTCCACCATATCTCAGGATTCCCAGCATCATGGAATGAAAGGGGGAAAATCTGAAAGGTCAGGTAATTTGAAAGTAGTCATGGAAAGTAATATCAAAATATATAGGGAAAGTCAGGGAATCAAAAAATATTTTTTTTAAAAATCCCGAGAAAAAATGAAAAATGACACGAAATTCGTCAAATAATCTTGGAGAAAAAATCATAAAATTAATTAAATAACTGAAAAAAAATGTATGATTGTTTGTAGGAAAAAATGCTAATTTTGACAAAAGATTGTGAAAATAAGTATCAAATTTCCTTGTGCGCCCGTTTGGTCAGAGAATTTTTTTTAGATTTAGTCAGGGAATTTTTTATTCGATCATGGAAAGTCAGGGAATTTGCCAGTCATGTTTTGCTGAGAACCCTGTATCTGCTACAGATGTTATTAAAATAATTTGCTTAAAAAGACCTTACATTATTTAGAAACATTGTTAATGTATTTATTATAATTAAGGCATTCGTTAATTTAGAATGTACTGCATGAAACTTTGCTTTATCCAATACTTCTATTCAGATTCCTGTCTAAAAGAACTACTTTTTTATGGTGGTCTCTTTAGAGAAATTTTAATGTACATGAAAATATACAAATTGCATTTTAACGTAAAGTAAGATTTTAATTTAGATAAAGTTTTAATGTTTGTTTAAAGCTTTAATTTTTTTCTTTTTTAATACTTTTTATTATATATATATGCATATATTTCTAAAACCTTTAACAAATAATATATATTTTTATCATTCAGCTAATTTTTTTTTTTTTTTTTTTTTTTTTTTTTTTTTTTTTGTACTTTTTAGAATTCTGGATCTCACCATCTTCATAAACGTGATGTTGAAGAAATTCATTCTATCGATGTCCACAAAGTAAAAGAACAGCTTACACAAGCCTATGAAGAGATAAGACCTCTACTCGATGAACTTGTTGCCGACATTGCACCATCTATCCATGAAAAGGTTTCCCTGACTTATCTTCCTGCTATTCGATCATTCCGAGATGACGTGATGCCCTTCTTCAATGCTAAAGTTATGCCCCAAATTCAGAAATACGTAAAGTTTGGTCTTGGTATTGCCGAAAAATTAATCAAGAAAAGTTACACTGCCTATAAGCTATCAAACTCTACACACCTTGCAGTTGTCTCAGTTTCAGATTTGATCGACGAAGTATTCAATGAAGTTAAACCAATTATAGAAATGGGAAAGTATTTATCTGCCAGGATGATGAAGAATGGTCACTACAGAGGTAAACGCGATGTAACTGAAATTTCAGAAAATTCTGTTGAAGGTAACATGGAAGTGCATGTAATTGACATCCAGAAAACCAAAGAAAAACTTATCAAAGCTTATCTGGCAGTTAAACCTTTGTTAGAAAATCTCGTATCTCAAATTGCTCCATCAATTTATGAGGAATTTACTCTCACTTATTTGCCCAAGCTAAAGGAAATCGTGAACGATATCTCTCCTTTCTTTCATTCAAAAGTCAGCCCTCAGATTCAGAAGTATACCCATTTCGCAAAGAATGTGGCCCAGAAGTTAGTGGAAAAAGCTTATAGATCATACCAACTGTCCAATTCAACTCACATCAATATTGTTTCTATTTCGGACATTATTGAAGAAATTTATACTGAGATGAAACCAGTTCTAGATTTAGCTAAATATTTATCTATGAGAATGAGCAACAAGCATTATAGAGGTAAACGTGATTTGTCTGAAGTATCAGAACCCGCACTCGTCCGCAATAAACGACAAGTTCCTGATTTACTTTTTACCGTTCTCAGTCCAATGGTAGAAGATTTCATTCAGCATTTAAGTTCAATGTTTGCTAGAGGTTCCAACTCCCTTATTAGTAAGGTTTTAATGCCTCTTATGCAAGAAGTGTTACAAGATCCTGAATCAATGTTTGATATCAAATCTCTCATCGTCTTGGCGGAAGCCGCTTTCTCACCTTTGTTCATGGCCTTATTGCAAACACAATCTTGGAATACACCTGAAGGCACAGTAGTGAAGGTCCCAAGAGAATTGTATGAAGCAGGAAAGGCACAGTTACGTCTTGAGTCACGCCCTATTTTTAGAAAATTAATGGAAAAATATATGAGAAAAACCATAAAATACTTGATTGATGCCTCATCCGATGTTAATGATTTAATTGACCAAATGATGTTTGAAAAGTATGAAGGAGCCGAAGTATTAAAGGATCAGTATTTTGCATTTATGAGTAAACACAGAGGCCTTTTCAAGAAATCATCCGACACTCAAGTCTATTACTATACTGTCAATGAAATTCGTAGAGACTTTTCGAATATGGCAATTTCTGCTGCAAAAGTACTTGTTCAGTTTTTGAGAAGAAATCCAGATCATTGGCTTAATACAGTCTTTGGTGAGAATAACTCTTTTCTTCAGAATCTAGCTCTGGGTACTCCCATTTATGCTAAACCAGCTCCCACTAAAAAGTATGCGACTCCAGTCCATAAATATGTCAAAAGTAGTTAAATGTGTTGTAATATAATGTATGTACACATAAACTGCCACTCTGTAGGCATTGCAGAATATTGTAAATATTAATTATTTCAATAAAAGAAAATTCAGTTAAATTTATGCATGACTGTATCGACTTTATTTAACGAATTTAAAAACAAAATTAATCCAAAACAAAATTAATTTTTTTCTATATTTTTAAAATTTTAATTCTTGCACCAATTTACATTATCATTACGAGTGTCTAAAGAAATTAAGTCTTTAAAGTAGTCCACGGTCCATATAGGATATAGAATACAGGGATGAGATTCTTCAGACTTTAGTCTGAATTTCAGACTTTTCTTCGATTTTTAAAGAAATTTCACAAGTTAAATATTTGGGAAAACTTTATATTTTTTCCTTAACTTTTGTTTTTGTACTTTGATATAATAGTCCATTTTTTCCGAATTTTGTTCTGAATTTTTAATGTTTTTCGTAGAATCACTGATTTGTCTTTTAAATAACACTTTAAAAAATTTTATTTTTTATTATTTTTCTTTAAATCTTCATTCTTAGTGGTTGGCTTGCTGCACCTTTAACAATCAATTATGATCAATTTAATTCCTTAAAACTTATTATTATTATTATTATTTAAAGAGTAGGAACTCTGTTCTATCATATACTTAATGTGTTTGCAATTATTTTGATTTGCTGTTTCAAGAAAAGTGTCTATTATTTTTAAAATTAAAAAATATTCATGTCAGTGGTTTTATTAATGATATTCTGTATCTTGGTAAGACTTTTCACTGCAGTAAGTAAATAATTTCTGCCTAATTCTTTTTAACAGTTTCTTTTTAATTTGCTTAAAGCTAAATTGTATGTAATATAAATTTTAACAGCAATTATAATATTTATTCCACTTGAAATTCATAAGTATTATTGCTCAGATGTCGTTCGCGCACTTTTCAGATTTTTTTACATTTTTGTCAATCTTATCCTTGAGAATACTTTTATACGAAAATGGCGACCGACATATTGGATATAAAATTTGATCGTTTGAGGCAAATTTGTTCATTTTCTTAGAACCATCGCAATCGTGCCATTATCTTTAAAATAATATTTTTTCTGCCTTATCGCCATGATATGAAATGTAGGTGTGCCATAGATTGGACAAAAGCTTATATTTGATTATAAATTGAAAATGTGCAATATTTGTAAGTCGTCACTTTTATGAAAGTCCCTTAGGTCTATTTGGGATTTTTTTTTAAATATTTTATTTGGAGTTAATAAGTAATTTTTATATGGTTTAAGTGGAAATGTTAAAATGAAAGATAAAGCGAAATGATAATTCTTGATTCTGGATTTATTTTCAATGTATACGATCAAATTTGCGAAAGTTTGAGCATTTATAAATATCAAAATAGTAAATGAAGAAATTAATTAAATATTCATATAAAATATTTCATGATAATAGTTATCACGAATAGTTATCATCATAAGTTCTCATTTTTTAAAACTTGATGATTTTTTTTCGAAATTTTCTAGAAATATTCAAGAGTAATTTCAGTATTGCATATTTATTTTAATGAGTGAAGGTAATTTTTGACAGGTAAAATAAAAATGGGTGCAAGAC